>PVJA010010129.1:0-58411 GCA_004027025.1 Myocastor coypus
GCTGTTGCTCTCTGCTGCCCTGTTTGGTTGGCTACTTCTGCCACCATTTTGTTGCTGTTCTGCTGCCATGAACTGGATGCTCTCTGCTCTGTTCCACTCAGCCTTGGGCCAGCCAAATATGGACTGAAACCTCCACAAACTGTGAGCTAAATAAACCTTTCCTTCCTTCATTTTGAGTGTTGGGTATTTGTCCCAGCAATGAGCAAAAAGTAACTAAGACACCAGTGTACCCAAATGTCATCATTTCAACATGCAATTAATATAACCATTGCTAATGAGGTATATTATGCTCCCTGTTATATTAAGTCTTCAAGCTCTAGTGTATATTTTGCTTGTACAGCACATATTAATTTGGATTCTAACTTTTCATCAGAAGTATTTATTCTGTAGCTAGGTGTCATAAAATTTACAGACAAAATGTCAATTCCAAGTTGTTTCCAACATATGAGTTTTCTTTTTTAAATTTTACTATTTTTTTTTTTTTAATGGCTGGCTCAGCCTGTCCTTAAGGAGGGGCTGGTGCAGCATGTGGTGCTGGGGATCTAACCTTGGTCCCTGCGGCTGCCTAAGCTTTCCTAAGCAGGTGCTTTAGACCACTGAGTCATCTTGCCGGCCCCAGCGTATGAATTTTCCAACAACAAAATCAGTACCAAAAATTATTTTCCTTTAATACACACACAAAGGAATAGACTTTATTTATTTTGGAAGGATTGACATTGCTTGGAAGCAGAATTCCATCACTATCAAAGCCATGTTAAGTAAATCCACTGACTCTTGAATTAAATATGAAATCCAAAGTGCATTGTATAAACTGAACACCTTCGAATTTATTAATCTCAAGAAAAAAGTCTTTAAACTTGTTGTCATTTTTGCCTCCCATTTACATACTATTGATTATAAGTAAAGATATGCATATTTATGTATGAAAATACGTATTGACGTAACAAGATATGTTATGGAAAATCTCAATTTCAGCACAAATTCATGTACCTATCTAAATTGCAAATACATCTTTTTTTTTCTTGTGTTTTAGGGAAAGGTCTACAGGGTGTTCAGGGTCTCACTGCTAGATCAGACTCATAGTAATCCACTTATTTTCAGCCTCCCAAGAGCTGGGATTACAGGTGTGTGCCACCATGCCCAGTCTCAATTGTCTCAGCACACCCTGGAGGTGAGACTGGCGCAGCAGCCTGAAACCCCTGCCCTTGCTCCTGCTTGCAGCGCTTTAATCCACTGAGCTATTTGGCTGGCCTGCAAATACATCTTTTCTTGGAGCTACAATTTTAGCTTGTTTAAAGACAGTGGCAATATATACATATATTTTTTTAACTTATAAAAATATTATAGTGATTGAACTGCACATGGTCATGTATCCTGTAATCTTAGGGAGCTGAGGCAGGGGGATCATAAGTTTATAGCCAGCCTGGGCAATTTAGCAAGACCCTGTCTCAAAAACAACAAAGCAAAGGAAAGCAAAGTAAAGCAAAGCAAAGCAAGACAAACACAAAAATAATGGGGTACAAGGGCCTTGGGTTTAGTCCAATATACCACAGAAAAGAAAAAAATAGAAGAGAAACATTCCTGTGGTCTATGTTTCGGTGTTGGTTACTCATGACTGTGTTTCTTCCCCGTGCAAATCCACCTTGGCTTCTCCCACCTGCCCCATCCACATCTGCACCCCAGGTTGGACAGCCAAGCTCCTTCCAGTTCCTGCCCCCATGGATCATGAAGCACTGAGCATGACTCATGTGCCTCATGGACTTGTGTGAGCGTTCTGTCAGACAGCTCAACTGCCCCATGAGCCATGGCGTGTGGCTTCTTGACTCTCCTCTCTGTCTCTTTGCCTCTTTCATCTCTATTTCTTTGCCTTCTTTCTCTCATCCTGCCAGACAATCTCCCTCATCTTTTGGTTTCCTCATTTGCTTCCAGCTGGGTCTGTTCCTCTATTTCATATTTGTTATAAGCTCTAAGTTAGTGTAGGTTTTTCATCCCTAGTAGAGTTCTTTTTTATTAAGGTTTTTTTGTTTGTTTCTTTCCTCATTTTAGCTATTAAATTTTTCATAACTGGTTCTTCCTTTTCTTCTCATTTTATCTTTCTTCTCTCCCTCCTTCTTTTGTCATCTGTCTGTCTGTCTTGCTTACTTTTCTCTCCTTGCTGAGACAAACTTCCTAAAATTAAGGAAGAAAAAGTGTATTTAATTTACAGTTTGTGGCTGGCTCCAAGGCAGGGTATGGCACAGGGACAATAGTTCAGGACTGCAGAAGAGCAAGAGCACAAGGGGAGAGGAAGGCGCCTCCTTCTCCCCCTTGTACTGCAAGCAGGCCAGCCTCACCTGGGGGTGTAGCACTTGCACTACCCCCGCCTTCCTCTGACCCTAGAGGAGGATGCTGGCTCCCTGCTGAGTGGCTTAAACTTCTGAACTTCTCAAGTTGATACACTTTTTTTCTCCCTCCCTTCCTCCTTAGCTCCCTTCTTCCCTTCATCCCTCCCTCCCTCTCTCCTTCCTTCCCTTCCTCCCTCCTTTCCTTCGTTCCTTCCTTCTTCCCTCCTTTTCCTTCCCTTCCATCTTTCTTTCTTTCCTTCCTTCCTTCCTTCCTTCCTTCCTTCCTTCCTTCCTTCCTTCCTTCCGTACTGAGGCTAAAACCCAGGCCTTACATCTACTTTCCAAGGGCCCTACTGCTGAGCTATAGCCCTGGCCCTATTTATTTACTTATTTAGATACAGAGTCTCTCTACTTTGGTCTGCCCTGTGATTATTTTTGTGGTCCTCATACTGGGCTTGAACTCATAGTGATCCTCTTGTCTCAACCTGCTGGGTGCTGGGGTTATAGGCATGTGCTACCAGTCTCTTGCCAAGTTGCCCAGGTTAGCCTCTAACACATGATCCTCTTGCTTTGGCCTCACAAGTAGCTAGGAACACTGCCCCATGCCTGTTTAGTCATGTCCTCCCACTCTGGCATTACACTGTTAAGGTTTTCCTTCATCTCTTGTAGCCTGCTTCCTAGGCTAGTGGTGAATCTTGGTCTCTCTGCTGCTACTACTGAAGGCTTACCTATAATCAAGTGCATTATGTCTTTTCAATTAGTTGTACCGCTCATCTATGCAGTTATTTTGCCCCTGAATGCCTGCTTTGCTTGGTCCCACAGTCGGGCAGTGCACACTAGTCCCAGGGGCTTGTACGCCAGTGTTAGCAAACCTTACAACTGGCACTGGATTCTCGAATTTCTGGGCCTATAGCTCACCAACCCTGGGAGTATAGAAGGGCCAAGAGGGTGGGCATCCATCCGGAGTTGGTGGCTTCTCCCTGTCTTCAGTGGCTTCTCACAAGCATGGTGCCTGGTCAGAGCCCTGCTGTCTTTTCCTCACTCACCCTGGACCACAGGGATGTGTCATGGCGGGTACCAAGAGCAGCAGGAGAAGAGAGGGGTCAGAGCTCCAAGAATTCTTGTTCTTTGTTTTAATCATAGCAAAGTGTGCCAGCCATGTCTGCACCACATCAAAGCCAGCCCCCTAGCACTTCAGGGGGTTCTCCCTTTTGTCTAAGATTTCTCACAATTTCCCCAATTTCTTGATATCTTTCTAAATTTTCTATTTTTGTCACTGGGAGAGGGCAGGACAGTCACATTTCCATCAGGATGCAAGCTTGAGGATTCTGTGCACTTTCTCTGTCCTGGAGCCTGTTCTAAGCATGATACTTTAATCTTCGTGGCCGCCCATGAAATTACTAATATAGCCCTACTGTACGATGAGAAAACTGAGCTACAAATAAATCACTTGCTGGCCCATGGACAAGTCAGGACTTGCCCTGGCAGTCTGGCGCCCAGTGGGCCCGCCTAGCCTCCGAGGCTGGTCTCGGTGGGGATGGATTAATGTCTTGCCAGCCAGACTTGGCCTTGTGATGTGCAGGCTTAGGCGACACTGCCGAGCAGAGGGGGCGGGGCGTTCGCAGCCAGGCCTGCTGGCAGCAGCAGCAACGGCTACCAGCCAGGAGGCGCTAGCAGACGTGCTTCAGGGCAGGACAGGCTCTGTGTGCAGTGGCAAAGGGAAGAGAAGAAGCGACAGATCATGGTGAGCCCAGCCCCGGGGGTCACTGGTGAGCCCGGCCCCGGGGGTTTCTCCTCGGTGAGTCTGGCTGCTCATTTGGCATCCGACACGTCCGACCCCCATCTTCAGGACAGTGTATTTGAAGTCCTTCCAGAACACTTCAGTCCCTGGGGTGGGGGCCGCTGCCCGGCCCTCTTCCAGTCTTTTTCACCTTTCTTCTTCCGGCCAGAGCCCGCGCATCACACACCGCGCACCTAGCACTGCACACCGCACACCGCACACTGCACACCGCACACTGCACACCGCACACCGCACACCGCACACCGCACACCGCACACCGCACAATCCTTTCTGGAGCTGCTTCCTTAGTTACCTCTCTCAGGAAAAGAGTGCCCTCAGGAAAATCGGATATACTTGAAGGCATCAGGCTTATACACTTGGGAATACCTAGGGAGGTGGCCTGCCTGATGATGCATTGCTACCCTGGGGTCGTTTACAATGTTTGTATTATTGCTTACTGCTCGAGAAGATGCTTACCACTAAACATCACCAAGTACCCAGTCCAAACTGCCTGCCTTGAAAGTCCTCATTCTGATGTGGTCGTAGAGCCCATTGTGCTTTCCAACTTCATAATCGCTTTCATACAGGGTGGATGGTTTGCTTTACCTTCCCAGTTTTTAAAGTTCTTTTTTTTTTTTTTTTAATTATCTGTTTTGTACAGGGTCTCACTACACAGCTCAGACTTGTGGTGATCCTCCTTTTTTCAGCTTCCCCAGCACTGGGATTACAGGCCTGTGTCACTATGCCTGGACTTGGCGGCCAACTCAGCGAGCCTGGGAGCAACGCCAGACCAGCCTGTGGTGCCAGGGATTGAGCCCCTGTCCCTGAGCTTGCCTAAGCAGGCACTTAGTCTGTTGAGGTATGTTGCCTGTCCTGAACAGGAAGAATGCCTGCCCAGTGAGTGTGTATGGCCCTGGGGTTTAACCACAGTGCTGCCAACAAGAACAACAGTAAACAAAGGAATAAAAACCAAATAAAACCCTTGACAACCTTCTAGCTTTTTAGTCTTTTGAGGAGCAAGTCTTTCCAGAATAACCAGAATGACTTTTTTTTTTTTAAACTGGAGAAAGCTGGGCGTGGTGGCTCATGCCTGTAATCCAAGCACTTGGGAGGCTGAGACAGAATTGCTGTGAATTTGAGACCAGCCTGGGCTATGAAAATTAGCTCAAGGCCAGCCTGAACTACATAGTCTTAAAAAGACAAAAAGCAAAAAACAAAAAACTGGCAGAGAACATGCAAGAGTGTTTCATTATTTAATTAGAAAATTTTATTTTATTTTATTTTTAATTTTATTTTTTTTTCTTGTTTCAGAACTTTTGTTTGTTTGTTTATTTATTTTTATGGCCGGCTCAGCCTGCCCTGAGGGTAGGGCTGGTGAAGCATGTGGTGCCAGGGATGGAACCTCGGTCCCTGCAGCTGCCCAAGCTTTCCTAAGCAGGCACTTTAGACCACTGAGCCATCCTGCTGGGCCCCTAATTAGAAAATTTTAAACCAAGGCATTCTTTCTTCAGAAACAATTATAGAATCCCACTATGTACATTAGAGGTGCGTGAAGGTGGAGGGAACTCTACGACCTGGACTCTCTACATACCTTTCAGCTGGAAGCTTTAGGGTCCATTCTGTTGAATATTTGAACGCTCTGATAATGAAGCTGAGACCCGGAGACGGAAGCCAGAGCTAGAGTCTCCACCATGCAGGTTCCAGCCTGCAGCTGTCCACGCAAGTCTTGCTCAGTACATCTTTGCGCAAACCCTGCAGGACTCTCAGTCTGGGAAGGTGGCCAGCAAGGACCCAGAAGAGCTGTGCTTCTTTTTTCCTTCCCCATCTGCAGCAGCCTGCGCCCCCCACCTTGGTGGAAAGGAAGCAGGCCAAGGAGGAACCCTCGGGGAGCACAGAAGGAGGAAAGTTGAGGCGGGAGAGAATGGCTAGCAAGGGTGGGTGTTGGTGGGTGAGGAAGGAGAGAAGGGGAGAAAGGGGCTGGGAGTGGGGAAGTGCAGACAGCCAGGAGGCCGACAGCTCAGCTAGGGGGTGGAACAGGCCTGGTTCTCCTCTGCACTGTGAGGAGCTCCAGAGCCTTTTCCTGACTCTATCTCAACTGAGGAGCAGTGACTGTGTACTGCCTGGGAGAGCAGCGTGAGCAGGAGAGCAGAGCAGCCCTGACCAGGAGACCCTGCAGCTGCCGCCTGCTGCAGCTCCTACCCATGGATCTGGACAAGATCTCCGAGGACCCTCGCCAGTAGCAAACCTGTGGCATGGGTGCTGTGGAGGGGCAAATGTGGGCATCAGGGCCCTAATACTGTAGGCATGAGAGCCAACAGGCACCCGGGAGGCCATCATGCAGTGGCTGAGAAAGCTGGACCTGGAAAGGCCAGGTGACTTTCCTGCTGTTTTCAGCTTTATTTATCTTTTTCTCTGGACTCTACAGCACTGAAAGATGACCTCAAAACAGTTCTGTGTGGTAGATGAGATGAACTTTTTTGGCTTTGTTTTTTTGGATATTTTCTCTTGCTTTTCAAAGTGTTTTTTTTTTTTTTTTTCTTAAAAATAAAAATAGCACATGCATGCTCTAAAAATTTCCATTAATATGGGAAGTGAAAAAGCACAAAACTACAAATTGTCATCCTCCTGCCCTTACCCACTTTGTCTCCAGGGGCTTCTCCTATTAACGGTTAATGGATAGTGTGTCCACTTATAAACTTTCATTTCTTCTCCTCCTCTTCCACTTCTTTCTCTTCCTCCTTCTGCTTTTTCTGTTTGTTTTTTGAGACAGTGTTTCTGTGCAGTTCAGGCTGGCTTTGATTTTGGGGCGATTCTCCTGCCTCAGTCTCTCAAGTACTGAGATTACAGGCTTGTGCCACCATACTTGGTCCTCTTTTGTTGATTCTGTAGGACTGAGGATCCAACCCAGGACCCCTATACTGAGCTATGCATCCAGTTGTTTATATGTTTTAAATTTAGGGAGAGGGTCTCCCTAACTGGCTAAGGTGGCCGTGGTGGCCTAGGATTGGCTGCCTTTCTGCTTCTCTCTCAGATCATGTGTGTGCCCGTGTGCCCTGCCCTACCCTGAGCTTGGCTCTGAACTTGTATCATGCTGAGCTTCCTTCCTTTCTTATTTTATATATATATATATATATATATATATATATATATATATATATATATATGTATATATATATATATATGAAGCATTCACAATGTCAACAAAACAGTTGCACGTTTTTTTTTTTTGCAATTACAGCATGGTATTCAGTTAACAGAACAATTATTTCACATAGGCTCCATCAGAGACAACTGCAGATGAAAAACTACTGTCCCTATATGTAACTAATTTGTACCATGCACCAACAAGGACCTGCCTTAAATTTCCAGGCCAATTTACAACCCCTATACTATACCAGGCAAGGTTAGTGGCTACTGAAAATGCCACCAGGACAGGGCTATCTAAGGCACATTCAGTAGTGTGTCAACTATGAAAAAAAAAGATACTGCACAGTTTAAAAACAAATCTTACAGGGCTTTACATTTCAAAAAATTTTTTTCAAAAGGAGTAATTTGTGAACAGGAGGATTAAATGCTTTATAGACAAGAAAAAAAAAACTGTGCTAGCACTCACTTATTCAGCACTGTCCTCTTCATCCTCTTCCTCCTCCTCTTCCTTCTTTTTCTTGCTTTTTTTGGCCTTACTGACTCCTTTTGCTGCATCGGGTTTTCCTTTAGCCTGGTAGGCAGCAATGGCCTCATACTTTTCCTTCAGCTCAGCAGCCTTCTAAGGCTGCTTGTTCCTGCTGCAGCATTATTCCACATTTTTCCCAGTTTCTTTGTGACATCGCCAATGGAGAGGCCAGGGTGTTCTCCTTTGATTTTTGGGCAATACTCAGAACAGAACAATAAAGTTGAAGGGGGCCTCTGGGGTGCATTGGGATCCTTGAACTTTTTTTTTGCTTCTCCCTTAAGAAGAATCTAAGTTGTCATCTCTCTTTCATAACGAGCCTTGTCCACCTTTGCCATGTCTTCAAATTTTCCTTTCTTTCCAGCAGACACAGTCTTGCACCTCTCTGAGCACTTCTTAGAACACTGAGAAGTTAACAGAAGCACCTAGGTGCTTCTTCTTGTGCTTCTCTCAGCACCTTGCATAAAGAATGTGTAGGATGACATCCTACCTCTCGCTTTCTTTGGGTCTCCTTTGCCTGTGTATCCTTGCTTTCCTCATCGAGGTGGGGAGTTGCAAATGCTGTGTCATTGGAGTTCAGAGTGCTGTAATGGCTGTGAGAGCAGGAACTAGGCACAGCCCCTTCACTCTCTGCTCTGTAGTGCCACTAGGGCTTTCTAATGAGCACACAAGCGTGCATTATTTTTCTGCCTCCATAGATGAGACTATGACATAAATTGTTGAAGTACATGCTTTAGAATCAAACACACCTGGATTCTTTACTTTTTAAAATTAATTAATTTATTTATATTATGGCTGGCTCAGCCTGCTCTGGGGGTAGGCCTGGTGCAGCATGAGGTGCTAGGAATCAAACCTCAGTCCCTGTGGTTGCCTAAGTTTGCCTAAGCAGGCACTTTAGACCATTGAGCTATCTTGCTGGCCTACACACCTGGATTCTAGTGCAGATTCAGCTGCTTATTTGAATGATTTTGTTGCTCAGCTACTGTTAGACTCAAAATTCTTGCTTTTTTCTCATGGATAAAATGGGAATAATGATGGTATTTACCTTACAGAATCCCTCCAGTCTCCTGAGTCTCGGTCATGACATATTTTCTCACCCAGATCTCCCCAGACGCATGTTGAGTTCTCTGTATTTGTAGAATGGTTGACTGAGGCAGGGAGTGGTGCGGAACTCTATGGCGTTCCTAGGATGCCAGCTCAACAGAATGGAGGATTTCACCCTGCCCATGGGAGGGTGTGGTGTGGGATGGCAGGGCTGACTGGACCAGCTGTTGGCTGGGTTCTTTGCTGGGAGAGCTGAGCCTCAGGGCAAGGCTGAGGGCCCGAGTGGCTCTTGGCTTAAAGGATCTTGGCTTAAAAGGAATGTGCAGTGGGCTGCTTCTGCTCAGGAGGGGCTAAAAAAAGCCTCCACTTCCCCTGGGCTTTGTGTGAGGGTTATCAGCTGCCCCTGGCAGCTCATCTCTAGCTGCTGTGGCATTTCTGGGAGGTGTTGTTTTCCTGGCCCTCCTGGGCTCCACCAGTTGGCAGCCAGCCTTGGAGGTGGAGGCGAGGGGAGTGAGGGGTATATGTAGGAGGGGCTGGTAGCCCCAAACCTGGTGACAGTACACAGTTGTCAGCTGGACCCTGCTGGTGTTTTGTCCTTTTATAGTCACAGCAGCTGCTCCTGCTCTCCCCAGCCCCTCTGCGGGGGCTCCTGCCCAGGATAAAAGAGCAAGGCTCTGGCCTGGGCCCCTGTCTCATCTCTAGAGAGCTGCCTGCGTCGCCCCTCTGGGTGCTTTCTTGTGCTTCTCTCTGAAGAGCCCAGGCAGCAGCATGCCTCCCAAGAAACCTGAACCTAAGAAGGAGGTGGCTAAGTCAGCCTCCGGTGCTGCCCCGGGCCCTGCTCCTGCTCCAGAGCCTCCTAAGGAAGCAGCCTTTGACCCCAAGAGTGTAAAGGTAAGCGAGGCTCAGCCAGTAGGATAGCGTGGGGATGGCATTCAGGGACCTAGTTGCCCCAGAACTTAGAGAGATGGTTTGAGCTCTAGTCCTGTGGTGTCTGAGCCCCAAGTCACAGCCCAGGGGCCAGTAGAACCTGTGCTGGACTGGGCTAAGGTGAGGCATCTTGCATCATAGCCCTCTCCTGATTCAGGGGCCTGGCCTAGCCACTTCAGCCTTGCCTAGAGTTGGGTATGGTGGGAATGTAGTGGCTGCTGTTGGGAAGAGCAGGAGGCTGACCCATCCTAGCAGGTGGTATGGCATCTTTGTGGAGAACAGACCCCCATTGAGGGCAGCTTGTGTAGCCTGGAGTGGATAATGTGAGCAGGCTCGGGTGGGGCGCCCCTCTGTACTGTGACCTGGGAAAAGCTTCACCCACAGATACACTTGGTGGGGGCTATGGACAAGGTAATAGAGTGGGGTTCCTTGCTGCCTCTTTCCCTACCTGGTTGGCCCCTCCTCCTGTGGCCTCAGCCTGGTTTCCTGTCTGGTTTACAGCAGATTGGACTGTGTGCCTGGGGGGAGAGCTGGGCCTGTTGCTCAGCCCTGCAGGCCATCATCTCCCTGCCCCCACCTGCTCCCTCCCATTGAATCTAAAAACCATTCTTTTACTCAACAGATACTTTTTGAGTGCCTACTGTGTGCCAAGCATCTCAGGGAACAATCATAAAAATATCCACCCTAAGGGAATCCAGGGCATTCTGAGGAAGCTGCTGGTTGAGCAACTACTTCAGGCCTCCCAGCTCTTGGCCCTGCTGCCTCAGGAATGAACCAGGAGGGTGTGGGCTGTAAAGGGAGTGGTCCGGATTCTCTGGAGAGGAGCAGTTTGAAGCCCAGTCTCCAGAATTGGAGAGGTCAATGGGCAACTGGCAGGAGAAGTTATTAATAACAGGCTGGGGGTGGTAGGCCCCTGGAGATTTTAGCCTGTGAGCAGGCTGGGGGTGGTGAGAAATTGGGTAAAAGTGAGAGTGCAGGACTGTTTCCATGACACGGCGAGGGAACCTAGAGCCCAGGGCTCCAACCTTGGGAACCTCTCAGGACTCTGAGCCTTTGCAGCAGTGATAGTCTGCACAGTTTTGGGATGGAGCCTCCCAATGGGCAAGAGTGAAGCATAACCAACTTGGCCAAGAAGCAGCAGCAGCAGTTGCTCCAGGCCTTGCTCTCCCTGGGAAAACTGCACTGGAAGCAAGCGAGGGTCTTTGTGTTATGGGTTGCCTTCTGTCTGCCCCTCAGCACCCTTCTTTGGATTGTCTTGATGTAGCACCATGCCCAGGCTCTGGCTGCCCAATGGCACTATCGGTGCTCTCTACCACTCTCCTGTGTCTGCAAGTCTTCCAGCTTCCTGTCATTAGCTGCTGTTGTCTTACTGTATCTGCATCTTCAAGTCTTGGGGTCATTGAAGTTGTTTTAAAGTACGAAGAAAAAAAAAAAGCATCTTTCATGAGAGCCATTTTCCCGATTATTTTATTCCTCAGTTCTTGTGCTGTTAAAATCTTTTGCTCAGAGGGAGAGTGAAAGTAAGTCCTCACCCAGTGTGGGTGGCTACAGTCAGCTGGTCAGATTTCCTGCTTTCACACTCATTTGTGGACTCCTGGTCCAGCATGCATTGCAAAGGGCCCTTGTCCCCCAGAGCTTGTACAGAGCATCTTTTATCCACCTAGGGATTACTTTTACTAGCCCAGCACCCAAATTTGTCAAACTCCATCCCTGGCCATAAATAACTTCAGTCCCAACTGTCCTATGCCAGCTACCCCCAGGAGTCCTCACTCCTGAAGTCAATTTGGGAGGTGAAGAAAGGGTGGCCACACTGTAAGCAGCAGCATTAGGAGTAGAGTGGTAGCGTGTGAAGAGGTGCTCCAGTGGGGTCACTAACACCACTGGGAAGACACCAGGGGTTAGGATGGGGTGGGATGGGTAAGACAGAGAAGTGGCTGCCAGGTTCTGATGGGAGTGGTGACCCATGCTCGGCCATTGCTGCTCACCTCCAGAGGCTCCTGCGCTCCTCTCCTGTATTCAGCCTGAGCAGCTATGCATGATGAAGCCCAAAGCACATTCCTTGCCTAATAGTGATGTTTTGAATGCCTACCATGTGTCAGGTGTTCAGCAAACAGTAACAGCAGCAGGCAGATTTATAGTTAGCATCGAGAGGAGAAGAGTGTCCAAGTGATGCAGGAAGAAAAAACCAGTCTGGGGTGGATGACTTCCAATAGACAACCTCCAGGTGATATAGGGAAAACTGATCTGCCAACCTGAAAAGTGCCTGGGACAAGCTTGTGTTCTCTAAAACCAAAGAATGAATTTTAGGAACAAATGGAGGTAATGAGCAGAACATATTTATCGAGGGAAAGAAAGCTCCTGTCTGAGAGAGGAACAGGAGGGGGGTCCCAAGTGGGTGTCCCCGGGAAGCTGTCTCTTCCAGGGGCTTTTATAGAGAAGACATGGGAACTTGCTTAGATGGGTATGAGCTGGGACAAAACTGTGGTCAACCAATGAGATTACAAGCACCATTGCTCAGGTAAAATTGATTAACATCGGGATCCAATGGGAAAACAAGTCACATAGCAAGTGGGTCAAAATACAGAGTAAGGTCTCTTCCTGTCGTATGTGGGCTGGTGACTCTTTTTAGGCTCTTTTAAGTGATGATACCTACTTAGAATATCAATCCCCAGGGGCTGAGGAGATAGCTCCATTGTGAGTTTGAACCCCGGTCCTGTAAGAAGAAGAAGAAGAGGAAGAAGAGGAAGAAGAGGAAGAGGAAGAGGAAGAGGAAGAGGAAGAAGTAGAAGAAGAAGAAGAAGAAGAAGAAGAAGAAGAAGAAGAAGAAGAAGAAGAAGAAGAAGAAGAAGAAGAAGTAGAAGAAGTAGAAGAAGATCAATCCCTGATATGCCTACCCTTAAGGATGTAGTTGTTTTGATTTACTCTTGCCTAGAGATCAGCCTGCTGTGGAGGAGTGTCTGTCTCTAGTTGTAAAGTCACCTTATCTTTCATGTCATCCTGGAGGGCCTGGCCCTGTCTGACTGCCTATAATATTTCTGTCTAATTCAGCTGCCTACAACACACGGGTAGGGAGAGCTGGGCACTCAGTGCAGGAAGAGACACAGTTGCTGGAGAACCGTGAGCAGGGAGAGAGCAAGTGCAGCTGGTGGCCAGCTGGTGGAAATTATAGGCTGGAACTGTGGTGAAGCCTGGGGCTTCCGAGACCATTGCTTGCTCTTTCTGTCTTGGTGATGAGAGAGACTGTGGGCTGCCTTGCTTCATGGTGCCTGGTCAGGAGCCTGCTACCTTGCACACAGGCTGCTTTCCCCACTGTTAGAGGCCCACTGACATGACTGGAATTCTCCTTGGGAGCCCCCAGAGCCCCAGCCTTTGCTTCTCTTTTTCTCTCCCTGCAGATAGACTTCTCCGCTGACCAGATTGAAGGTGAGTCCATTTGTTTAACTGCACTGCTGGGCTTCCTGGAACCCAACAGATCCCGTGCCAACGACAGTGCGCTTTTTTCCCCTGCATCGCTAGCACCTACCGAAGACACCTGGAAGTTCTCATTTCTGTCCCCTGATTGTGAAGCCCTCCTTAGGTTGCCAGCTTGCCCTTGCGCCATCCTGAGGTTTGCCAAGGCACTCGTATGTTGACAGCGGCAGGGCCTGTGGGACCCTGTTGAGGCCCAAGCCACTTTGGTCTCCATTGGTAACACCCCTCACCCTGCTTTATTTTGAAGAAGGGAAGGTTTATTTGGCTCACAATTTGTAGGGGGTTCAGTTCATGATTGACTGACCCCAAGACAGGGTGACACAGCAAAGGGACATTGAAGACCTTCTCCACCTTCGATGGGCGATTTATGTCTTCTCAATCTTATACAGAATGTTATTCAATATAATCTCAAAGTAAGTCTTACAGTCTCTCACTCTTACAAGCTGCGCAGCACTTAGCCATGCTTCTGTAGGAGTAGAATCCTTATAACAATCATGTCCTGTCACTGTCATTGCAGCCTATCTTTCTATTTCACTCACTAAACGTCTCTAAAAAAATCACAGGAGTTGGAAGAGACTTCGAGAGATCACCTGATCCACCCCTTCACTTTAAACATGTAGTCTGTCTTAAAAGGAAACTAACACAAACACATGCTAAAAAAATATGGTATTAAAAATAATAAAGGGGCTGGGGAGATAGCTCAGTGTCCTAAGCAACTGTCTGGCAGGCACAAGGACTCGAGTTTGATCCCTGTACCATGTGCTGCCAGCCCCAGAACCTGGGGTAAGGGTGGGATACCAGCCTGATTCCAGTGCTGGGGAGGCTGGGACAGGAGGATCACTGTAATTCTGAACTGTGTAGCAAGAGCCTGTATCAAATAAATAAGGAAATATTAAAAATAAATAATAAAAATAGTTTTCTCATAATGATCCCTCATCAAAGACAAACACCACGAAGTTTCCTTTTTTTTTTTTTTTTTTTGTGGCACCTGATATTGAACTCAGGACCTTGCACTTGCCAGGCAGGCACTTATGCCACTGAGCTATCTCCCTAGCCTCTGAAGAAATTTCTAGGCAGCCACAAATGTCTAAAATTTATATACTGCTTAAGCCTTGTGATACATATTGTCCTGCACCTTTATTAGCTATGAACATTTGAATTTAATGATATATAAAATACTACTTAGTAATAGGCTTGGATGTCTTTTCATAATTACCATGCATTGTTCTGTCTTATTCTGTTTATTTAATTTATTCATTTATTTACTTGGCACAGGGTCTCACTATGAAGCTCAGACTTATAGCGATCCTCCTGTCTCAGCCTCCCCAGCCCTGTGATTACAGGTGTGCACCACCATGTTCGGTTCCAGTGGCCAGCACAGCATGTGGCACCAGGGATCAAACCCAGGTCCTTGCACTTGCCAGGCAGGCACTTAATCAGCTGGACTAACTTCCCAACCCTGTTTTATTTTTTTAAACAATGATACAGATTTTTTTTTTTTTTTTGTTGCTATTGCTTGGTCTCTATGAGATCTAGGATTTTACTAGCAGTTCAGGCTGGCCTTGAGCTCACTGCATAGTCCAGGCTGTCTTGAACTTGCAACATTCCTCCTGCCTTGGCCTCTCAAATGCTGGGATTACAGATGTGTGCCACCTTGCCCAGCTATGATACAGCTGTTTATAGATAGCTATGGTCACATGGCCAGGACTGCATAGTAGATCTTCAGACTATTTCTAGTTGGGAAATACAATGCATTCCCTGAGCAAGCCTGCCAGCGGTGGGTCACAGGCCATGCGCATGCAGTCACAACAGTTGTTCTCAAGTTGTCTTCTGAAGGAACGAAACCACTTTACCTAGGTACAGAGAGCTGGCACTTGGAGCTTGAAACTAGTGAACTGAATCACACCATTTTGTTTGGGGTTTTGTTTGCAGTATCAGGGATCAAATTTGGGACCTTGTGCTTGCTGGACTGGCACTTAAGCCACTTAGGTATCTCCCCAGCCCCTTTGACTGTTTGTATGATAACCTGTGGAGAGTTACTTTCAGTCAGTAGTTTTGAGGTGCTGTGAAATTCTTAAGGTTACTTTTCATGCTTTTTTTTTTTAATTTATTTTATTATTTTTTTTCTTGTTTCAGAACTTTTGGTTATTTATTTTTATGGCCGGCTCAGCCTGCCCTGAGGGCAGTGCTGGTGCAGCATGTGGTGCCGGGGATAGAACCGCGGTTCCTGTAGCCACCCAAGCTTTCCTAAGCAGGTGCATTAGACCACTGAGCCATCCTGCTGGGCCCCTTTTTTATGTATTTAGTATAGGGTCTACAGGGTCTCACTACACAGATCAGACTCGTAGTGATCCTCCTGTTTTCAGCCTTCTAAGTGCTGGGATTACAGGCTTGTGCCACCATGCCCAGTCTCACCATCTTAGTTCATTGTGGGGGTGGGGCTGGCACAGCATGCAGGGATCAAACCCCAGTCCCTGCATATTCTTTTGCAGATCTCCAAACTATACAGCACGGTAAAGACTAGAAAACTGGTTAATAATTAAAAAAAATTTCATTCTCCAGGTAGTAATCAAGGTTAAAGCCAACTGGGACAGTTGGTTGAGCTTTTCTTTGCCTGAAAGTTTTTAGGAATAGAGAGGGAAGTTAATCTGACTTTGAAGATGTTTTGTCTGAGAACAGAATTCTTTCTCCTTTAATTGTGCCTGTTGCCACCTTATTTGTTCCTTTTTTGTCTTTTTCTCTTTCTTTCTTTCTTTTTCTTTTCTTTTTTTTTTTTTTTTTTTTTTTTTTTTTTTTTTTTTTTTTTTTTTTTTTTTTTTTTTTTTTTTTTTTTTTTTTTTTTTTTTTTTTTTTTTTTTTTTTTTTTTTTTTTTTTTGTACAGGGTCTCACTACTGATTCATAGTGATCCTCCTGCTTCTACCTCCCAAGTGCTGGGATTACAGGTGTGCATCACCATGCCCGGACTCCATCGCCAGCCCAATGTGCTTCAGAGCGGGGCTGGTGTGGCAGGCGGGGCTAGGAACCGAACATTGGCCCCTGAGCTTCCCTAAGCAAAGGCTTAATCTACTGAGCTAAACCACCAGCCCTGTCACCTTATTTGTTCCTGATACAGCTGATGCTAATTTTGTGCTGGAATTGTCTCGGAGAAAAACTACTTTGGGAATCAGGAGATTATCATATTACCCCATATTCTGCCACTGTGGCCTGGCCCATAAGACTAAGAAAACTGTGTCTTTTAGCCTTGGTTTTCTCATCTACAAAGTGACAAGTTTTAGTTCTCTTTGAGAACTTTGGTGGTGATTTAGCATTTTTCACCTTCCATCCAATGGAAGCTTATTTTTTGTTTGTTTGGAGATAAGCATCAAATCTCTCAGTTTGATATTTTTCTTCTTTTTTTTTTTTTTTGAAGTAAGCATCCCATTATTGCCCGGAGCAGAAGGGCTGTGGGAGAGATTACAAGGACCCTCCTTTGTTTTATATTCTTGATGATGTGGCCCAAGCTTCTTTTCTGTTTTTTTTTTTTCCTTAGGAGATATAACTTCTTCCCTTTCTTCCTCTTCTTCTTCTTCTTCTTCTTCTTCTTCTTCTTCTTCTTCTTCTTCTTCTTCTTCTTCTTCTTCTTCTTCTTCTTCTTCTTCTTCTTCTTCTTCTTTTTCTTCTTCTTCTTCTTCTTCTTCTTCTTCCTCTTCTTCCTCTTCTTTAATTTCATTTTGAGGAAGAGTCTCACTAAGTTTCCCAGGCTAATCTCAAGCTCATGCTTTCTCTGCCTCAGCTTCTTGAATTCTGGGGTTAGAGGTGCACTCACCATATTGGATTGGATTTTGGAACTGGCTCCTAACCTCTCACCTCCTTCTCTTCTTCTGGTTTCTCTATCTTCCTAGCATAGACTCGTTCTCTGAGGCTGCTGACTGAGCTATTCTAGATTATTGAGGTGAAGGTTCTTTCAGTCCTGTGTTCAGTCTCTTATACTACTGGCTTTATTTTTCCTAAAGACTAAACTTCAGTGTTGGGCTTTTCTATGCACACAAGGCTTTCCAGAAGATTCCCAGGTAACCCGCTGAAGCACTAGCTGGTATGGAAAGCTGTTTTTTTCTCTTCTCATTTCCTCCCCCTATTTCCTTGCTCCTCTTACTACTCACAACCAACTGCATTGACTCGTACCTAAGGGTAACAACCCTTATAGTCTAAAGCATTTGCAAAGATCAGTGAGGTGATCCATGCAAAGGTAGCAGTTCAGAGCCTGGCTCATGGTGAGTGCTCAAATCATAGGTCATTTGTTTATTATTTTCCCTTTCATATTCTAGTCTCTTATTTATCATCTTAGGTGAGGGAAGTCCCTCATTTGTTAAATCTGACTTTGCTTATATGAGTGCATTACAAGGTTAGAAAGTCTGAATTCAGAGCCAACTAATTGGTGCATGTTAATTGAAGGCAACTGGTGGCAGACATCATGCTAATTTTTTAAATATTAAAAAAATTAAAATCTAGGGGCCAGTGGGATGGCTCAGTGGTCTAAAGCGCCTGCTTGGGAAAGCTTGGGCGGCTTCAGGGACCGTGGTTTGATCCCTGGCACCACATGCTGCTCCAGCCCTGCCGTCAGGGCGCGGGCTGAGCCAGCCATAAAAATGAGTGAATAAACAAACAAAGGTTATGAAACAAGAAAAACATAAATAAATAAAATAAAAAAAATTAAAAAAAAAATTAAAATCCAAGCTGGGTCTGGTGGTACACACCTGTAATCTCAGCACTTGGGAGACTAAGTCAGGGAGACTGTGAGTGGGGGCCAAGCTGGCACTACATAGCAAGTTCAAGGCCAGCCTGAGCCACATAGCAAGCTCCTGTCTCAAGGATCAAAAAGCCCAAATCCTCCAAATGAAAAACCTAAATCCTTATAAAAAGGCTGTGAGGTAGATGTGTTTCCTTTTTACAGAGGAGGAAATAAAAATTTGATGAGATAAAATGAATTCTCCAAGCTCACAGAGTGATAAAATTGAGATAAAACTCAGTCAGATGATATGTGTTGTGGTTTCTGTCTAGTTGTACCCCAAAAGCCTCATGCAATCATGGGGCAGGAACTTCTGCAGATTGAGACTTGACTCATGAGTCACTGGAATTATGTGTTTTTAGTACTGATGAGATTATGGTCTGAGTACTGCTGGGAATTATAGGTGTGGCCTGAGTCAGATAGGCTAAGGCAGAGAGCCTGATGTAATTTAAAGAGAGACCGAGAGACAGACTAGTGCTGTTGCTCTTTGCTCCCCTGGTTGGTTGGTTGCCTCTGTCACCATTGTCACTGTTCCGCCACCATGAACTGCTGCTCTCTGCCTTGGATCCAGCTGAGTATGGATTGAAACCTCCAGTAACTGTGAGCTAAATAAACCTTTCCTTCCTTCATTTTGGGTGTCAGGTATTTGTCCCAGCAATGAGAGAGAAGTAACTGAGACAATATGCATTTCATGACCACCACTACATGCCGGGCATTGTGTTAAGATTTTTACACACATTACTGAATTTGCATGCATTATAGCATTAGCTTAGCTAGCTGTCATTTATGGAAGAGCTTTATAGAAATGAAATGTTTGTTTTCCCAAGTGTGTACAGTTAAAGCAATCCCATGGAATTTGCGTTCGGTTAGTCACTAAGGTGAAAGACATTTATGTATTTTAAATTCATGCTTAGTTTTGTAAGTAAGGGACTGGGAGAATCTGCTTTGACATGTAGAATAATTTGTATATAATCCATATCTGGTCTCTAAGCCAATAAGCATTTCTAAAGCACTTGGAAGGGATTAAAAACAGCTTTTTTCCTAGGTAGCTCACATGTTCTCTGTTGGTTTATATGCTTACCTGCTTAGCAAATCACTTCTCTGTGAATAACATAGATTAAGTCATCCACTCCCAGGCCACAATGTCCCCACTAATGACCTGAATTCAAATTACAAAGGATTCTTAGCAAAGGACCCAGGAGTGTCTCAACTTGACTCTGTCCCTCGGATTCCAGTGCTGCTACCTCCCAGGGGTTCAGTCCTTATAGCACTGACCAGCCTTGGGAGCTGGGCTGGCCACGAATGCCATGTGCCAGCTCCCTAGACACCATGTTGGCATGCCTGTGATGCCCTCAGGGGGGGTGTCAGGTCCCCACCTCCACCGAAGAAATGGAGAAACTGTAGAGCTTAGGAGCTGCCCATGGTAATGCCTAGGTGAGTGGCAGAGCTTCTGGGCTCTGACAGTGGCCACAGTGGCACAGTGGAGTAGGCAGTGCCGATAACAGCTCCCTTTTGAGCAAGTCAGACCACTTTGCCTCCACACCCGCCACCTGCCACCCGCCACCTGCCGCCTCTGTCGACAGTTCTGGGAGCGCAGACATGGGCCACTGCCCCCAGCCATGTATTGGTACACAGCTGCTAGTCAGCCAAGGTGGAGGCCGGGGACCCCCACCTACTCCTTCTCTTTGCTACAGAGTTTAAAGAGGCCTTTTCGTTGTTTGACCGGACCCCAGTTGGCGAGATGAAGATAACCTACGGGCAGTGCGGGGACGTTCTGCGGGCCCTGGGTCAGAACCCCACGAATGCCGAGGTACTGCGTGTCCTGGGCAAGCCCAAGCCAGAAGGTCAGTGGGGCCCTTGGCTAACACAGTTTTGGAATGGTGTCTTCCTTGCAGCCTGGATGGCTCTGGGTTGGTCTCCTCTCAACTACATTCTCTCTTCTCCCCTTTATCGCTTTAGGGCCTGGGCTACCCTTGTCCTATTTTGAGAACTTACCTGGAAATCCCGACACTCAGTTGATCCTTAACGAATATGGCTGGGGTTTCTCTTTGTTCTCTTGATGTGATTGGGAGTGGAGGAGAGGGGAAGGCGTCTTCCCTGACTCCTGTCTCCACTCACCCTCTGCCCCTGGGAGGTGGGTAGGAATCTGATCACTCACTAAGCACTTATTCCAACTCAAAACGGCAGTAGCTCCTACTGGAGGGGTCTGCCACAGCACTGTGTCCCATAATCCTTGGGAGTTATGTCAAAAACCATTTTGTTTCAGCCAGCTATGGTTGTGCTGATGCACACCTAGAATTCCAACACTTTGGAGGCTGAGGTGGAGGTGAACAAGGAGACACTGTGAGTCCAAGGCCAGGCTGAAGTACAGAACAAAACTCTGTCTCAAAACAAAATGGCCAGGTATTGTGGCCCATGCCTGTAATCCCAGCATGTGGGAGGCTGAGGTAGGAGGATTGGTGTAAGTTTGAGACCAGCCTGGGCTATAGAAGTGAGCTAAAGGCCAGCCTGAACTGCATAGCGAGACCCTGTCTCAAACAAAACAAAACAAAACAAAACAAAACACAAAAACCCAATAAAACCTTTGAAGTGTTTCTGTGCAGTTTGGTTTTTGTTCGTGAACTTTCTGCCTATCCCAATGTCTTCAAGATTCTTTCTTTCTTGCTTGCTTGCTTGCTTTCTTTCATCTTTTTGAGACAGGATCTCAATATGCATCTCAGGCTGGCTTTGAGCTCACTTTGTAGCCCAGGCTGGTCACAAACTTGTAACCATCCTTCTCCCTCAACCTCTCACAGGAGTGTACCACCACACTCAACCCTACCTACTTTTTCTTCCAGGAGATTTAGTGTTTCTGTTTTAATGTCTAAATTTTTAATCCATTTTGACTTTAGTTTAGTGCATGGTGATACACCCAGGTCTAGTTTTAGTTTTTGGCATGTGGAGAGCCAGTCTTTTTTTTTTTTTTTTGTCTTTTTGAGACAAGGTCTCACTATGCAGTTCAGGCTGGCCTCAAGCTCACTTTTGTAGCCCAGGCTGGTCTTGAACTTGCACCGATCCTCCTGCCTCAGCCCCTTGAGTGTTGGGATTATAGGTGTACACCACCATGCCCGGCAGGTGAGCCAGTCTTTCCAGCACAATTTGTTAAAGGGGCTATCTTTCTTCCAGTCAACATGTTTGGCTCCTTTGTTGAAGATAAAATGTAGTAATTTTTTTTGGGGGGGTACCAGGGATCAAATGCAGGACCTTGTGCCTGCCAGGCAAGCACTTATTCCACTGAGCTATCCCACAGCCCTTTTGAAGATAAGATGGCTGAGTGTGTTTCTACATCTTCTAATCTGTTACACTGATCCTCAGATCTCTCCCTGCCCCCATTTCCATGATGATTTTATCACAATAGCTTTGTAGTATAATTTTAAGTCAGGGATTATAATGCCTCCTGCCTTTCCTTTGTTGCCTGGGATTGTTTTATTTATTTATTTATTTTTTTGCTATTCTAGTCTCTTCAGGTTCCAGATAAATTTTAGGAATGTTTTCTCTAGATCTGTATCATTTTAAATGTTTTTCTGTGTTTATTTGTTTTTCACTATTTTTTTGTTCTCTTACAACAAAACAACAAAAATCAAACATCTTATTTACTTTTCCAGCTTCTCCAAATATACAATAGAACAATGTAAAATGGGAAGGTACTTCAAAAGGAAGGAAAAACTGGGTTGGGGAAATGGGGCAAAGACAGAAAGGAAAAGCAAAAAAGAAAAACATGCATAAAAGATAAGATAGTTATAGTTCTACTGATTTCTCTTAGTTTATTGAAAATAAAGGTTTGTATTGCTATTGTTTGAACAATTAAATGCTGATATCTTATATTCTGAATAACTAATGTAAAGATATGAATACTAATGTATTAACCATTGTTACTCTTCTATCATCTTGTTTTGAAATTTTGCTCATTTTTTTCTTTGAAATAAAATTGTAAGGGCCAGCCAGATAGCTCAGCGGATTAAGGCGCCTGCTTAGGCAGATGCAGGGACTGAGGTTTGGTCCCTGGTGTGCCCCACCTGGCCTGCCCCCAGGGTGTGCAGAGATGGCAGTTGAGACTGGGCATGGTGGTGTATGCCTGTAATCCCAGCACTTGGGAGGCTGAAAACAGGCTCCTGTGCCTCTTGAGCTTCTGGAGCTCAGGGGTCTGGGTGCAGTGATGGTCCCTTTTTCTGCTGTTCTGCTCTCCTCAGCGGGAGTAAGAGCCGCAGGGCCGGAGGCTCCTCAGCCCTATGTCTCTTATTGTGCTACGTGGGCAGCTCTGTGGGCAGCTCTGGACCCTCTAGGGTGGCTGACTGGGCAGCCTGGCTAGAAGGAGCGGTAGCCTCAGCTCTGGATCCTGGCCAGAGGGGATACCCTCCCCTTGCCTGCAGGGCACCCACCCACTCGCATTGCCTTCTTTGTCCTTGTGTGGCTGCCGGAAGAGATGAGCACCAAGATGCTGGACTTCGAGACCTTCCTGCCCATCCTGCAGCACATCTCCCGCAACAAGGAGCAGGGCACCTATGAAGACTTCGTGGAGGGGCTGCGGGTCTTCGACAAGGAGAGCAATGGCACCGTCATGGGGGCTGAGCTTCGGCACGTCCTCGCCACCCTGGGTATGCCGCTTGGGCAGATGGGAGGCCAGCATCTGGGAGGGATGGGCACTGCGGGTTGCCAAGGTGACGTCCGCGGGGGGAGGAGGTGGCCAGAGATCCTCGGATCCCCGCGGTCAGGTCATGTCCTGAGCCAGGCCTTCGCGCCCGGAACTCTGGACGAGCAACCTCGTGCAGCTGCATTTGCTTGGCAGCACCGGTCTTTCGGCGATGAGAGCCGCTGGCAGAACGAAAGTCATGTTGGAGACCGGTGGGGCACCTGGGCTTCTGTCCTTGGCCTCACCTCAGTTGTAGGGCCCAGGTAGGGCATGGGAGCGTTCGGGGAGCAGACAGGGCCTCAGGACCCTTGGGCCTGCCTGCTGAAGCCCACGGGAAAGGCCTGCCTTCCATCCCCAGCTCTGCAGTCTCTGACTGGCCTAGTCATGGGGCCTTGGTTTTTCCTCTCCATTATGTGCCACTTGGAATTACACATCCACCATCCCCCAACTCCATTTCAGGGGAGAAGATGACTGAAGCTGAAGTGGAGCAGCTGCTGTCCGGGCAGGAAGATGCCAACGGCTGCATCAATTACGAAGGTACCAGGGTGCCCTGGTCCTGGGGCCCCAGAGGTGGGCCTAGGCAGGGCTGGGTGGGTGATCTGGGGTTTTGGGCTGTGTGTGCCTCAGCTGAGGATGGCTGGCTCCCTGTGAGCTTTGTTCTTTTCCATCTTGGGAGTGAATGTCCCAGTGTAGTGGGAGAAGGATGAAGTGCTTTTTTTTTTTTTGTCTTTTTGAGACAAGGTCTCATTTTGCAGTTCAGACTGGCCTTGAGCTCATTTTTGCAGGGCAGGCTGGTCTGGAACTCGCACCGATCCTTCTGCCTCAGCCTCTCAAGTGCTGGGATTACAGGTGTGCGCCACCATGCCCAGTTTGGGAAAGATGAATTTTGAAGCTAGCTCTATAATATGTCAGCCACGTGAGCTTTGTTTATGTCCCTTACTATCTCTGAGCTTCAGTTTGGCCAGCTCAGCTGTGAGGAGGATGCCAGCACTTTTCTCAGGGCTGTGAGTGTTTGTAGAAACAACATTGCTCACTCGTCTGCGTTGAGTTGCAGCACAAAAAGCGGATCCAGCAGAAGTTAGGTGCTTTCCCTCTTCCACTCTCTCTTCAGCCCCTGTCAAATAATAAGAAGACTCACAGTCCAGGGAGAGGGTATTGGGAAGGCTCGAAGGGGGGTGGGTGTGGCAGGAGGTGCCTTGGGAGAGGGCGAAGGAGTGCAGAAGTACCGGGAGGGAGGCAGTAGCAGGGGCCCGCTGAGTTCTCCTTTCCCCTCAGCCTTTGTCAAGCACATCATGTCTGGGTAAAGCAGATTCCTGCGGAGTAAGTACAGCAGCTGACCCTGGTCCCTCGGTAAACTCCACCCCCATCCCCACCCCCCAGGACAAAGCCCTGGGCCCCAGAGGGCTCCCACTGCAGACCTGGCCCCTTAGCACTGCGTGGCTCATGGGTTGGGACGTGTGCGTAGCTCATGCTCCTGGCATCTAAGGACCATGCGGCCCTTTTTCCCTTCCTGCTCTGCCTCCCTGCGTGTCTGCCTTTCTGTCCTGGTCCTTACGGTCAAGTCCTCCTGCCTCCTCCAGAGTCTGTCCGGCTTGCATAGGCTCTTGGGTATGAAAAGCCACATTGCCTGTGGAAGAGAGAGAGTGGCAAGAGCCTGTGTCACTGACCCTGTTCCTCTTCACGTGGTCCCTGGGCTCCCCGGGTGCAGCACCATCCATCAGGGCGAGGGCTGGCTGGAGGAGGGCAATCTGCCTCCTCCAGGGCAACCTGCCTCCTCTAGGTAGTGCTTTCTTTCAGGACCCTGGCCCTTGGCCTGAGCCCACCCCAGTGAGTTGGCAGGAGGCCCACAGGGACTGAAAGAGCACCCTGGACTCATCGCTGTACCAGCCCTTAGCCCTTCTGGAAAATAAAGAGGTCCAGCAAGGCTGGATCAAGTTCCCTGATCCTCACCTGTCTCTGAGCTATTTTTCAAAGGCTGATTATTAAATAAATTAATTGGTTTAATATCTGCATGTATCAGATTTTCACCTGAAGCCTCTCAGAGCTGGGAGACAAAAGCCAAAAGCCCGTGGATGTAGAAATACTGGGGTTACACACATGGCTCAGAGCCCTGGAGGGGACTGTGAATAGCACCCTCTCTACCTCATGCTACCCTCAAGTTGGGACCAGAAAGAGGGACTCAGGAGCCAGGCAGGGGCTTCTCAAAATTTCTCTTGCTGTCTCTTATTATTTCTGGTACTGGAAACTGAATGCAGGGCCTCATGCATGCAGGCCTGTGCTCCACCACTGGAACCAGCTAGATCCCCAGACCTTTTACATTTTATTTTACCTTCTCTTCTGTTTTTTTTTTTTTTTTTTTTTAAGGATAGGGTCTTACCATGTAGTTCAGGCTGGCCTTGAACTCACTTTATAGCCCAGGCTGGCCACACTTAGCTTAGTCTGATTTTATTTTGAAACCTGGTCTTTATGAATTTCCCAAGGTGCCTTGAATTTATGATCCTCCTGACTCAGTCTTCCAAGTAGATGGGATTTCTTTTTCTTTTTAAAAAACACTTAAAATTTTGTTTATTTATTTATTTACATTATGGCTGGCTCAGCCTGCTCTGGCGGTGGGGCTGGCACAGCCTGTGGTACCAGGGATCAAACCGTGGTCTCTGCGGTTGCCTAAGCTTGCCTAAGCAGATGCCTAGACACTGGCAGGAGCTATCTTGAGGGCCCTAACATTTTTTATTATTATTATTTTTTTTTTCTTGTTTCAGGACTTTTGTTTATTTATTTATTTTTATGGCTGGCTCAGCCTGCCCTGAGGGCGGGGCTGGTGTAGCATGTGGTGCTGGGGATCAAACTGCGGTCCCTGCAGCCGCCCAAGCTTTCCTAAGCAGGCGCTTTAGACCACTGAGCCATCCTGCTGGGCCCCTGGCTCTAAAATAAAAAAAAAAAAAAAAATTTTATTTATTTGGTACAAGCTCTCTGGGGCTGGCATAGCATGTGGTACCTGAGATTGAATCCAGGTGCTTGTGTTTGCCACACAGGCATTTAGACCACTGAATTATCTCTCCAGTCCTTTAAAATAATATCTATCTATCTATCTGTCTATCTTTATTTATTTATTTATTTATTTATTCATTTGTTTATTTGGTACAGGGTCTTACTACACAACTTAGACTCATACTGAACCTCCTGTCTCATATTTCCCAGCTTAGGGATTACAGGCCTGTGCCACCACACTCAGTGTTTGCGGCTGGCACTGTGCACCCAGGGGTCCAGGGCTGGCCTGGCATGTGGTACCAGGGATTGAACTTGGGTCCTTGTGCTTTCAGGCAGGTGTTTAGGTCACCAAGCTATCTACCTAGCCCTGGATGGGATTTCAACTGTGTATGCACCTGGATATCCTTCTTCTTCTTGTTTTAATTGTGAGATTGGGGGGGGTAGAGGGCTTGTCTCAAATACGTGGGGTCTTTGGTTTTGGCACACACACACACACACACACACACACACACAATGGTAAAACTCATAAATTTTAATATCATAATCATTTTTCAACATACAGGAATATAGCTCAGCAGCATAAGTGCTTGCTTGGCAACTACAAGGTCTTGAGTTCGAGGCCTGGCACCCCCCCACTCCCCAAAAGAAAACAAAAAAAGAAAAACCCAAAACAAAACAGAATAATCACAGGCCAGCCTAGGCTACATAGTGAGATCCTATCTTAAAAAATAACAAAATGATATTTATATAACCTGTATATGTAATCCTAGCACTTTGGGAGGCTGAAGCAGGAAGATTTCAAATTTGAACCCAGCTTGGGAAACTTAGAAAGACCCTGTCTCAAAATCCAAGATGCTGTCTATGTTGCTCAGAGGAAGAGTAGTGCTGGGTTTGATTCATAGCACCAGAAACAATGACAGAACAGATGGGAAGGAGAAAGACAATGTGATATAGTTAGAGACACAGATGTGGGAATGGAAGCACCGATCAGAGCCAACAGGCCCAGTCACCCAGGTGGAGGCCTCCCATCCCAGGAACTTGCCAACACATGGCAGATACTTCCTGGGGCTCTTCTGCTGCCCTTACTGGTGGGAATCCAATGACAGAAGCTGGTGGAACCTCTGCCTGCTTGTCAGGGAAGAGGAGAGCCTTAAGTCCATAGTTCCCATGGTTTATAGTCTGGGGAGATGAGATCAGGGCTCCTGTGTATTCCCTTCCTTCTTTGAGGGGGTTCAAGTTTTGGAAATAGGCTGAATCATAAAACCAGAGGCCTTAATACAGGTAGAAGAGGTCACAGAGTCCAGCAGTCCTGTCCTCCCCCTCTTCTATTTTTATTTTACATTTTGAAATAGCATTTCAGTAAATAGTCTGGTGAGCCTGACTTGGACTTTAAATCCTCTTATCTCAGCCTCCTGAATAGCTAGAATGACAGGCAGGTGCTCATCACCAAGGGCAGCTTGATTCTTACATTTTGTTTTAGTTTAATAGTCTTCTTTCTCTTTCATTTTCTTTCTTATACTTTTTGGAGACAGAGTCTTGCTAAGCAGTGCAGGCTGGCCTTGAGCTCACTTTGCAGCCCAGGCTGGACTCAAACTCACAGTGATCCTCTTGCTTCAGCCTCCCAAGTGCTGGGATTACAAGGGTCTGCCATTATGCATGCTTTAATAGCCTTTTATGCAAAAATGAAAAGTCCCAGTGAGTCCATGCAGGAAAGTGTAGGGGATGAAACATCTGTGGTCAAGGGCTTTTATTCTGGCTTCTCTTATCTTCTAACTGGGCATCTTGGGTGGAGCCTAGGGAGCAGATCAATAATTTAGACATAAAGTATAAAAATAAATCAGTGGGTTCTTGTACACCAAATGATAGCCAGCTAGTAGAAGTCAAGAGCAGATTCCTTGAGCCCCATTTACATATATAGCTTCTTTTTTTGTGTATTTGGTACAGGGTCTCACTATACAGCTCCAACTCTAGTGATCCTCCTGCTTTCAGCCTCTCCAGCTAGGATTATGAGCTTGCACCACTATGCCCAGACTTGGTCTCTGGTTCAACACCACCTAGGGGCAGGGTCAGTATGGCATATGGTACTGGGGGCAAACCCTGATTCCTGCGCTTGCCTAAGCAGGTACTTAGTCTGCTGAGCTATCTTGCTAGTCCTACGTATATAATGTTCAAAGCATCAATTTATCATTGAAAATTTTCCAAGCTTGGCTTCTGGGACTCTTCTCTCATTGCCCCCCTGCCTTTTCACTGCCCTTTTCCCATCTTACTCACTTGTATTTTCTTTCTAAGTTTTTGGTCTGTGGTGCTGAAGATCGCATGCAAGGCCTTGTGCATATTGTGTAAGTGCTCTGCCACTGGGCTACACCCTTTTCTTTACCCTACCCCTCCCACTTGAAATGCCAACGCTGGGTCAGGGTTGGGACCTTGACAGGTTTTCCTCTCTCACTCTGTCCCTTTCTTACTTTTACAAATATGTCCACTTGTCACTTACTTTTACAAATATGTCCACATTTATTTGCCACTGTGTGTCCTCTAAAGCAAGGATAGCATCATTGAGAAACTGACCAGAGAATGATTTCCACCTGGCATAGAGTGGCTGCATCTCTGTGAGGCACCATGTGGGTGGTGAGCCACGGGAAGCAGGAGGAACTTTTCCTCGGGGGCGGGCAGTGAAGAGAAACAGATTTAATCAAGGCCCACAATATATGACAATTGCAAGATTGTTTTATAGTGGTCATCCACAGGGTTGGGCATGGAAGAGCGCAAAAGCTGGCGACCTGAAGGCCCCAGCCCAAGGCCTGGAGCTCACTGTAGTGTCCTGGGTGAGTCCACGCCAGGAGACTGATGGGTGGGTGCAGAAGGCTGAGGGTTGGCTCTTCTTCCTGTGCTGAAAGCCAGGAGAGGATGTCCAAGGTAAAGTGGAGACAGGAGTCCTCCGAAGACACAGCAGCAGCCCTTCACTCTTTGTTTCACTTTCTCACCATTTGGGCCATAATCTTCCCCACGCTGGGCCTTTCACACCCAGAACCACATTGAGTCAAGTTCACTGAGTGTCTCTTGCACAGACAGAATCAACGAGCTGCACAGTCAACTACCACAGAGAGCTTGAAGTGAGACGCTACAGAACGTGGGCCCCAAGGTCGGTGCTCATGTGCAGGATGATCCCCAGTTCCCCCCTTGACGGACACCTGCTATGTGTGCAATGCAAGCTCAGGCCTTGAGAGCATACTGAGTGACACATGTGGTCCCTGTCTGCCTGGAGCTTATAATATGGTGCAAAGACAAATATTACATATAGTCCTGAGACAAATGGCAAAGCACACGAGTTACTGAACAGTGTCCCTTGCCATCATTTGGGCTGTGAGTTCTGGATACTAAAGAGTGCTGGCTTTAAAGAGTTGGAAGTACATTTTCTCCTCCTGTGAGAGGCCAGAGATTGACAACTGAGGGCTGGTGGGACTGTCACTGTCTACAAAGTCCCTTTTCATGAAAGCCTCAGTCATCACCATGATTCATAGTCTAAGATAGCAGCCCTGATGGGAAGAATTCCCAAGCATTTCTTACTTGGCAGCCTTTCTGGAAACTTCAGTGGCCTTGGCCTCCCTCTCAGGCACCCATCACCTCCAGTAGCACAGCACTGCCTTGGCCTGGGAGGTGGTGTAACATGTCCCAGATTTTCACAACTAGGTTGACTTGCTCTCATTTTGAACCATAACACACACCATAGGACATACAGGACGGGGATGGAGTTTTCCAAGAGGAGAAGTTGTATCCTGTTCAGGGGGAAGATTTAAGGAGGATGCTGGCCTGCAGCCAGCAGTGGCCCCTCGTGATGGACTGAGGGCTGGTCACAAGGTCCGGCAGGCACTGTGTGAAGGACCGGATGGCTGCTTGAGCCCTGCCTAGCTACTTCCTGCCCACCTCCCTGTTAGGCCCAGTGTGTCCTGTTCCCAGATCAGGGGCTCACAGCTGAGGGAGAAAAATGTGCACCACAGTTTCCGAGCTACTCAGCAATGCAAGGTGAATTCCAGGAGGCCAGTAGAGTGCTTTCAACCACTGACCACCTGCTGTGGCCCAGTCACCAGTGGAGCAGTGTTACCCCTGACCTTTTATAGCAACCTAGGAGGTGGGTGCTGTTGTCCACATTCAAGAATTTAAAAATTCCCATTAAAATTAATAAAATTTTTTTAAAAAAGAGTTTAAAAATACCAGCCAAGGGGCTGGGGAGATAGCTCAGGGGCACAAGTGCCTGCCTGGCAAGTGCAAGGTCCTGAGTTCGATCTCTGGTTCTGCGGGGGGGAAAAAAATCCACAAGAGGATTCAACTCTTACTTCATTTAGTCTGTTCCCTCCTCTTGAAGGGCATGTTAATATCCCTAAATCCCATTTTTATCAGACTGCTTCCAAAGAAGCAGGTCTTAGTAGGGCTTGCGGATCCCTGGGTCCTGTCCTAGCCCCTGCCCCCTGTCCAAGGCCTTGCTGTCCTCGCTCCAGTCCTCTATCTACCACAGCCCACCGTTAGCCCCCCCCCCCCCCCGTATTCTCACCTTCCGAGGCCGCGCAGGCTCATTTCTTTTGTCACGACTAAACACTGCCCTCAACCCGAGGGCTCGATCCGCTCCTGGACGCCAGGGGGCGCAGCTGCCGCGGTGCGCGGCTTCCCCCGGGCGCCCGCGTTCTGAGCTCCAGGAAACTAACTTCCCGGGTCGTCCAATGAGTCTCTGCGCCCAGGCTAAGCGGGGATTTTGGTTGCTCGTAAACGCCCCCAGCAGCGAGTTACCAGCTTGCGTATCCTGCGGGAGCCTGGCAGTGCTGTGACCCAGCTCGCTCAGGCGAGCGCGCGGGTCCCTGGCCGCGGCCCCTTGGCTCCTTTTAGGTCCGCCGTCCCTGGCGGCAGGGCCCAGTAAGGAGGGACCGAAGTCCCTTCCAGCTTTGAGACGGATGCTTGGAGTTCATCGGTTCCCACCTTTGTGCGCAGGATCCGTGCGTTTGTTTTAATCTTGCGATGTGCGTGTATTTAGAACTTTAAGTGACGGACGTTATTAATTCAAAATGAGTGCTCAGAGCGCAGAAGCAGGTGCTGTAGCAGATCAAATGCAAAACCACCATGGTCCCTTCCCTGGGAGCTTCTACTCTGCGTCAAGAACCACGCCATGCATGTGAAAATTAAGCTCTTTAAAAAAGAAAAGGGCACATGGGGCCCGGCGGGATGGCTCAGTGGTCTAAAGCACCTGCTTGGGAAAGCTTGGGCGGCTTCAGGGACCTCGGTTCGATCCCCGGCACCACATGCTGCGCCAGCCCTGCCCTCGGGGTGGGCTGAGCCGGCCATAAAAATGAGTGAATAAACAAACAAAGGCTCTGAAACAAGAAAAAAATAAATAAAAATTAAAAAAAAAAGGAAAGGGCACAGAAAACGGGGTTGGTCTGACAGCTTAGCGGACTAAAGCGCCTGCTTAGGCAGACGTAGCGGCTGGGGTTCAATCCCCGGCGTGTCGTGCTGGCCCTGCACAGGGGTGGCCGTGGGGGGTGAGGGTGGGGGGTGGGGCTGCCATGGCATTGAGACTGGGTCTGGTGGCACATGCCAGCACTTGGGAGGCTGAAAACAGGCAAATCACTAAGAGTACGATCTAGTAGTGAGACCCTGAACACCCTACAGAAAGAAAGAAAGAAAACAATATGTCTAAGGACCAAAAATCACATGGGACAGAGTTCTGGGAGCTCCCATTTGGAGCCGTGGCTGGGAAGGCCCTGGGAGAAGAGTAGTGGGGAGCGAAGGTGCAAGTCAGACAGGCAAGAGTCCCGTGAGGGGTTTCTAATCTGCAGGCCATTTGCCCCCTTCTTGGCCAGTGATAGTTACAACCTTGACTTTTAGGGTATGGGTGAAAAGAAATGAAGAAAAGCAAGAGAAGAAGAACAGGAGAACAGGAGGGGAGGCAAAGAGAATGGAGTGAAAGCAGGGAAGGGGGAGCACAACTGCGGTGGGAATCCTGAGGGAGGTGGGCCTGGTCCGTCCATTCTCTGAGCTCGAAGGACTGAGATCCAAGGACGGAAAGGGGCTTCTGATTCAATCTTTTCCAAAAGCCTTATAAAATAATTGATTATGTTCTCTCGAATACCTACCATGGTGTGGGACTTGATGCTTCCCCATGGCAGAGCATTTCACTGGAAAAAGTTCTAAATATTATTTAAAACTACAGATGCGATTGGTCTGCTGCTACATCTTTCCAGGTAGGAGTCTGACACTGATATCTCTAAGGTTTCCATCTTCTGTTGTGGACTCGTCTTCCAAGGTAAAGTCTTAAGAAAATTTCCTGTGGTGAAGATGGACACCGCCTTCTTTCCCGGATAAGCGCTCCCAGCAGGTGCTTGCCTAGGGCAACGTTCTTCTGTCTATTTAATGTAGCCTCTTACTCACAGATTTGTTTGATCTTGGGATTCAATTCCCTAGAAGCATTGCATTTTTTGTAATTTAAAGTCTGACAGAAGAGGTGGAACTGAGTTGAGGACAGAGCTTGGGAAGTCCTGCTGATGTCACATTGCCACCACAGAGGACTCTGCCCCCTCTGCTCTGGTTCTGACCATACAGGCATATTTTGAGTTTTAGCATTTAAAAATATTTGAATTAATTATGGATTTATAATTAAATTCTTCTTAGCCTTGTTTCAACAACTAACTATCACAAGTCTATGTCTTTAAGTAACACTCAGGTGTCCCTTTCTCAGTAGGCTGTACGAAAGGACCTCACAGAGTTCTCTTTTCCGAGCTTTGTCATCTTCCTTGGACTGCCTTCCTTCCCGTTTTCTTGTTTAATGGTCCGCAAATCTCACTGTTGCAGCTTAACTTTTGAGTTCCATCCATTCCCTGTGCAGCAAGCATGGTTCTTCACCATGGAGCACAGTACTCATGCCTTCTCCAAGGGGGGATATGTACTCACCACACTCTTTTCCAAGGAGTCAGAGATCCCAAAAAGGGTAAAAACTGTTGTTTCGTGCTTCTGTGGGATTCTGTTTATCTTTTCCCTGAATGTTTGGACATTGCATCTGCTGAGGCCAGACTTCCTCCCTGGTGCCATGACCTTGAGGACAGCTCATCTCTCTCCCCCAGGGCTTCCTCCACTCTGACCACCCGCCCGCTGTCCCTTGAGCACCCTTAGGCCTGGAGAGCTGGTTCTGCTTCCTACTTTTACTTTTTTGGTGGGTCCTTTTTTAGCCACACATGTGTTCCTGCCAACCTGCTCTGAATCTTGCTCAGACCTTGCAGGATCTACCCAGAGTGTGCATCTGTGCAGTGGTGCACACCACTGGGTCTGGGGTTCCTCCTCTGTCAGGTGCCAGGGTCTCCATTTGGCTTCCACACCCCCCTTTTTATTTTTGCCAATTTAATTTTTCTTTAGACTGGTGACTATTATCAGATGAAAATGATTCCCATTTCAGAAAGCCACTTCTTCACTGGCCTTGAGGTTCCTTTTGAGGAAAAAGAGTGATTAGTACTCCAGAAGTCCTTTCCAGCAGAGAGGAGCTGGATCACTACTCCCCAACTTCAGAGCTTACAAGGGAAGCAGAGAGCAAAGCACCTAGGTCCTGCCGGTGTGAACCTGTCCATGGGCTAAGTAGTAGCGGCAGCACCAATAGCCCAGCCATCTCTTAATACAATTAGGGGAGAATGAACAAGTGATTCAATGTCAGGGAGTGATGAGATAGGGGTGAGTTAGAGCTCCTTCCTACAGACCAGGAATCTACAGGTAAACCTTACAGGAAATAAGGGATTGGGGACATTCCCCTGGTGGCCCCATCCCTCTGGTCCTTTACTGTGGCGTCTTGTTGGGTGACTCTTGGGGGCTGTGGTGGGAGCAGGGATGAGGCGAAGCAGGAGGAGGACACTCAGGAGCCGAGAGGTGTGGCCGGGAGTCCCGTGTGGATTGTAACTTACAGTTCAGATGTACATGTTACCTTTTCTCTAGGGGACGGAGCACAGATTATTTGGATTGGGGAAGAATAGTCTTGCTACAAAATAATGCTCATTTTAAAAATTTGCTTCTGTGCTTGTCTTGGTGAAAAACAGTTCAGTCAAAGGTGCCACTGATCACTGGGGTTTGGACCTTGTTTTGTAACCCCTGGGGCTTATGTTACGACACGTCTATCATGAGCTTCTCTCCCACTTTCTGCAATGTTACAGCTTTGGGGGAACTTTGAGAGCTCTATACCACAAAGGGGCTCCATGGTCGCTACCACAGAGCCCTACCTGTCTTCTAGGAGTCATTCTTTTTGTTTTATTTTATTATTACTCTTTTTAATGTGTTTGGTACAGAGTCTCACTATGCAGCTGGGATTCATAGTGATCCTCCTATTTTCAGCCTCTTTAGCACTGGGATTACAGGTGTGTAATCCCTGCTCTCTGCGGCTAGATAAGCATACCTAGGGGTGAGGCCCACGTGGCTTATGGTGCCAGGGATAGAACCCCTGTCCCTGCGCTGGCCTAAATAGGCACTTAGTCTGCTGAGCTACAGGAGTCACTTTTTTGGAAAGTAGGGATTGAAAGCTTCTGGAAATGGCTTGGTTAGTGAGTGATTGGGTTCTGAGTCCAGAATGCTGGGCTTTGAAACTGAGGACTTGAGTTTATTAGTGAGTAACTCTGTCTTTGAGCTCATTGTTCCTGTCAGTGAAGTGAGGCTAAAAACAACACATATCTCAGTAAGGGTGTTGTGAGAATTTCATAGTCACACACAGGAAGGGTCTAGCGTAGCACCTAGCATGTAGTAAGCTTTCAGTAAATGTTAGCCATGAAACTGTTGTCACTTTGGTCATTTTAGCTTAAATCTTGTTTAGTAGAATTGTAAAACAGGTAAAAAACATGTGTCCATTTTATAACCTTTGCAAAAGAAAGCTCTGGAAAACAGGGATGGCCCCAGTCTTACCATATACAGAATCCTCTGAACATATAGGAAGAGATGTAAGAATTTATAGTTCCCATGGAAAGACTCAAGACCCAGGGTGAGGAAGTCAGACTAACTGCCTAGCAACAGGGGACACAGTACTGGGACTGTCCCAGAAATCTGAGTTCCTGAGAGGAAGAGAGTAGAGCAAGAGAGTGGAGAAGAGGGAAGAGGAAGGTGGGAGGACCAGAGGGGTAGGGGTGTTTTCCTGTCAGGGGCCGTGGTACGAAGATGCTGGACTGGACTCTCCTCTTCTATTCCCTCCTCAGGACTTCCCCATGGATTCCAGCCCAGGACTGAGAGTTGTGGGTCTTACTTGGGTGGAACATTTAGGGCCACAGGGAAGTGAAGCATCTGCTGATTGAAGTTCACAGTCATCTCACCCTTTGTCAGCTTTCAGGGAAGGGCTGAGTGGGAAGGGCCCCCTACTTGGCCCAGACCTAGGTCTGAGGCCCACTTTCCCAGCACTTTATCAGGATTCAGCCAGGCATAACTGCTGACTTCTTATAATAGAAAGACAGGAAGTGGTCAAGCCCTGGAAATAGAACAGCCCTTGGAGGTATGGGTAGGACTGATCCAGCCCTGGGTGCCTTCTTGGGCTAGTGGCACAGAATTCCTGGACTGGCCCTGAACTCCACCAATGCGCAAAGTAACTTCTCTAAGGACTTCTGAGCCTTATTTCAGAATATAGGAAATGGAAGTATTTTTACCTCAAATAGGAATTTTCCCCACTCAGTCAGCTGACTTGAGTAGTTGGAAAGACTGTTTCTGTCCATAGCTGGCTGTGCCAAGGCAGGGTGGCATGGGGCAGGGGTATAAGAGGAGAGGCTCAGTTTATGGCATGGTGGGCAGAAAGCAGAAATGGGGATGGAGGGAGGAGGGAAGAAAGCAAGACCACACCCCCAGGACCCAGTCATTCAAGCAGGCTTTGCCTTCTAAATCACATGTAGCTACCATCTCTCCTAATCCTCTGGCAAGCGCCACACTCCTACGATCCAGTCACCCACCTTCCCAGGGTCCCACCTGGGAGCATATGGCACGTGAGGCTCGGGGGCACAGACCAATATAAACTATGACAGTCTGCATAGACAAATGAGGAAAAAGAGGCTTACAGAGTTTAGTGACTTTCAAGGCCTCTCAGCTAGCATGTGGTAGAGCGAAGATTTGAATTCTGGCCACCTTGCAGCAGCCTATTTATTATTATTTACAATTTTTATTAGCACATGTTTACAGTGCATAATTGTTCCCATTAATTGTGAGAAGTTAGTACATGTACATAACATATCTTCATTCTTTTTCTATGTCCTTCTCCCCTTTCCCTATCTCTCCATCTTTCAGTTCTTTTCCTTTTTGTAAAAGATCTATCTCCCTGTTTCCTGTTATTTATCTTCATTTATACTTTGAGTATCAAGGCCAAGAATCACATGATTATCTGGATAAAGAAAAAGCATCTGACAAAGTCTAGCACTCACTTATGATAAAAAATATAGAAAATTACAACAGATGGCCTTTGTCTCATTCTGCTAAAACCCACCTATGACAAATCAACAGCCAACATCATACTAAATCGTCTAAAGCTGAAAGCTTTCACTTTAAAATAGGAGCAAGGCAATAATGCTATCTCCACTCCTATTTGGTAGAGTTCTAGAAACATTTACCAGAGCAATTAGGCAAGAGAAAAAAAATAAAAAGTAAAGAAATAAAGGTAAGAAGGGAAGAAGGTATAATTTATGGATGAGATGATGCTCTATACAGAAAACCCTAAAAACTCTGCAAAAAGATTTCTATTTTTTTTTTTTTTTTTTTTTTGCGGAACTGGGGATTGAACTCACGACCTTGCACTTGCCAGGCAGGCACTTGTGCCATGGAGCTATCTCCCCAGCCCCTCTATTTTTTTTTTTTTTAACTAAAGTTCAGCAGCATGGCTGGATACAAAGTCAACACTCAAAAATCAACAACATTCCTGCAAAAATTAACAAACTCACCAATAGAAATTAGAAAAACCACACATTTGTAATGGCATTTAAAAAAGCCTTAGTGTTATGGTTTATGTCTAGTTGTCCCCCCAAAGCCTCATGAGTCAGGGGGCGGGGCTTCTAGAGTTTGAGACTTGATCTATGATCCCTGGGATTCTGGGTTTTAGTACTGATGGGGTTATGGGTATAAGTACTTCTGGGATTATGGGTGTAGCCTAAGGTGGAGGCTGAGGCGGAGAGCCTGAATGTAATATAAAGAGAGACAGAGAGACAGACTAAAGCTGTTGCTCTCTACTCCCGTTTGGTGAGTTGCCTCTGTCGTGATTGTTGCTGTTCCATCGTCATGAACTGGATGCTCTTTGCCCTGTTCCACTCAGCCTTGGGCCAGCCAAATACAGACTGAAACCTCCAGTAACTGTGAGCTAATAAAGTTTTCCTTCCTTCATCTTGAGTGTTGAGTATTTGTCCCAGCAATGAGTAAAATGTAACTAAGACACTTAGAAATCAATGAGAAATACTATGTTCCAGCACATAGTATTTTGGAAAAGCAAATTGAAGAGGGTATCAGAAAATTGAAAGATACCGCTTACTCTTAAGTAGAAAGAGCAAATATAATGAAAATGGACATACTCCCCAAATTTTTATACCAATTTAATGAAATCCTGATAAAAACACTGACAGCATACCTCACAAAATTTTTTTTTTGTGTGTGTGTATATTTAGTATAGGGTCTACAGGGTCCCACTACACAGGTTACACTCGTAGTGATCCTCCTATTTTCAGTTTTCCAAACACTGGGATTATGGGTGTGCACCATCATGCCCAGTCTCAGTCCCTATCTCAGTGTGCTCCCAGGGGTGGACTGGCATGGCATGGGTGGGGTATTGAACCCCAGTCCCTGTGTCTGCTTAAGCAGACACTTTATCCATTGAGCTGTCTGGCTGGGCCTACCTCACAGAATTAGATAAAACAATTCTAAAATTTATTTGTAATCAGAAGAGAACTAGAATAGAAAAAAAAAAAATTCCTGGGCAAGAAAGGCAAGGCAGGGGGCATCACAATTCCTGACTTTAAGTCATATTAGAAAGCTACAGTGATAAAAACAGCATGGCAGAGGCAAAAAAAAAAAAATAGATCTAAGGATCAGTGGGACAGATTAGAAGATGCAGAAACAATTCCAAACATATTCAGCCACCTTATCTTCAACAAAAGAGAGAAATACCCTTCCTGGAAGAAAGGATGCTAGAAAAATTGGCTTTCTATATGTCAAAATTAAAAGTTAGGCCCATGCCTTTCTCCATGCACTGAACTAAAATTGAAAAGGATCAAAGATCTAAATATCGGGGCCTGGCAGGATGGCTCAGTGGTCTAAAGCACCTGCAGGCGGCTGCAGGGACTGCGGTTCGATCCCCAGCACCACATACTATGCCAGCCCTGCCCTCAGGGCAGGCTGAGCTGGCCAAAAAAATAAACAAACCAACAAAAGTTCTGAAACAAGAAAAAAAATAAAAGAAAAATTTAAAGGAAAAAAAAAAAAAAACCAAAGATCTAAATATCAACACAGGAACACTAAAGTTATGGAAGATAAAATAGGTAGAACTCTTGAAGATGTAGGGGTAGCAAAGACTTTATGAACAAAATCCAGACTGCAAGGGAACTATTACAAAGAATCAACAGATGAAATGTTATCTCATTAAAAAGCATTTGCCCAGAAAAAAGAAAATATTAACAGGATGAAGAAATATCTTACTGAGTGGGAAAAGACTTTCCAGGTGTTCCTCATATAAGGGACTAATATGTAGAACACATAAAAACTGAAAAAAGCCCCCAAATTTAAAAAAAAAAAAACATTTGCAATGAATAGATACTTCTCAGATGAAAACATACAAATTGCAAATGAATAAATGAAAAAAATGTTCAGCACCATTGGTCATTTGAGAAATTCAAATTAAAACAATGCAGAGATTCTATCTCACTCCAAAAAGAATGGCAAACATCAAGAAATCAACTGGCCAGGCATGGTGGTACGTGCCTGTAATCCCAGCACTTGGGAGGCTGAGGCAGGGGGATCAGTGTGAGTTCGAGACCAGCCTGGACTACAAAAGTGAGCTCAAGGCCAGCCTGAACTGCATAGCGAGACCCTGTCTTGAAGACAACAAAACAAAACAAAACAAACAAACAAACAAACAAAAAACAAATTATGGCAGGGCTCTGGGGAAAAAGGAACACTTCTCCACAGCTGGTGGGAATATAGACTGATAAAGCCACTGTGGAAAACTGGAGATTTCTCTAAAAACTAAACCTAGAGGCTTCACTCTCGGTCAAGATGGTGGGCCACCCGGCTGTTGCAGCATCAAGCCGGTGGCTGGAAGGTCTTCAGAAGTGGTATTACAATGCTGCAGGATTCAATAAGCTGGGCTTAATGCGAGATGATACAATATATGAAGATGAAGATGTAAAAGAAGCCATAAGAAGGCTTCCAGAAAACCTTTATAACGACAGGATGTTTCGCATTAAGAGAGCCCTGGACCTGAGCATGAAGCATCAGATTTTGCCTAAAGAACAGTGGACCAAGTATGAGGAGGATAAATTCTACCTCAAGCCATATCTCAAAGAGGTTATTCAGGAAAGAAAAGAAAGAGAAGAATGGGCAAAGAAGTAATGACATAGTTGGAAGTCTGGATGCAACTATCTTTAAAATATTTTTATGAACTCCTTTAACCCTGAAACACAGTTCAAAAATTATCTGGTTTGCAGATAGTGTACCTTAAATAAATGTCTGTGTATTCACAAAACAACAACAACAACAACAAAAAAAAAACAAAAAAAAAAAAACAAAAAAAAAAACAAAAAAAAACCCTAGAGATTCCACCTGACCCAGCTGTTATGCTTCTTGGTATCTTCCAGAAAGGATTTAAAACATCACACCACAATGATGTTTTCACATCTATGTTTAGCAGCACAGTTTGTAGTAACTAAATTTTGGAACCAAACCAAATGCTTGTCAACTACCGATAAATGGGTGAAGATGATGATGATGATGATGATGGTGATGATGATGATGATGATGATGATGATGATGATGATGGTGTGTGTGTGTTTAATAGAATAGAGTACTATTCAGCCATAAAGAAGGATGAACTTGAGGCATTTATGGATAAATTGATGGACCCTGATACCATACTGTGAAGTGAAAGAAATCAGACACAGATGTGCAAGTACTGAATCATGTCTCTGGTGTGAGAAACTGACAGTGTAAACAAGGACCAGAATGTGCACTAGGCATTGTGAAACAGGAAGAAAATGTTTAGTCAGGAAAGAGAAGTAGGGAGGGGGGAAAGGAAGATGAAAAAAAGAGAAGAGGAGAAAAAATGGAAACAGAGCTTTTGTAAGTGAACAAGGGAAGAGGGACTGCAGGGAGGAGAAGGGAACAGAAAAAAAGGAATCAAGGGGTCAAGTACAGATATAGAAAATGATCATTATGTGTATTTAAAATGTACCTATAAATTTACTTAACAGGGCCAACGAGATAGCTCAGTAGTCTAAAATGTCTGCTTAGGCAACTGCAGGGACTGTAGTTCGATCCACAGCACCACATGCTATGCCAGGCCCACCCCCAGGACAGGCTGAGCTGGTCATAAAAAAAAAAAAAAAAAAAAAAAAAAAAAAAAAAAAAAAAAAAAAAAAAAAAAAAAAAAAAAAAAAAAAAAAAAAAAAAAAAAAAAAAAAAAAAAAAAAAAAAAAAAAAAAAAAAAAAAAAAAAAAAAAAAAAAAAAAAAAAAAAAAAAAAAAAAAAAAAAAAAAAAAGGGCCTTAAAAATTTGCTTAACAAAAAGTATAGTATTTAAAAAAAAGTATAGTATTAACTAATTATTAAAGATTAATAAAGTTTTACATTAATACTGATACAATGGAGCGAGAGGACAATAAGGACTGTGATAAATAAGATTCAAAAAATACAGAAATGGAAGATGAGAAAGAGAAAATAAAAGTGACATCAATGGCTTTCTTAAGAAGTAAAAGAAAATTATAGAATTAGATAAAAACAACTGAAAAGAACAAACAAGGGAAAAGAAAAAAACCAACAACAAAAAAGAAAAAATAACCCCCAAACCCCAAAACCTAGGAAACAAAAGGAAAGAAAGAAAATAGAGAGCTAGGCGTAGTGGTGCACACCTGTAATCCCAGCACTTGAGAGGCTGAGGCAGGAGGATCAGTACCAGTCTGAGACCAGCCTGGGCTACAAAAGTGAGCTCAAGTTCAGCCTGAACTGCAGAACTGCATAGTGAGACCCTGTCTTGAAAAGACAAAAAAAAAAAAAAAAAAAAAAAAAAAAAAAAAAAAAAAAAAAAAAAAAAAAAAAAAAAAAAAAGGAAAATAAAAAGAAATGAGACCTTCCAAAATTCCCTCTGTGCTTTTGAATGCAGGAGTTCTTTCTTGGGTCTACAGTACCAGAACCCACTCCAGATGAGGAGCCATAGTGAGTCTCTGTGAAGTCTTTAGTTTCCGCATTCATGCTTTTGTGTGGACACTGAATTTCACCTTTCCCTTGTCAATCATGGCCACACAAGGGCTGCAGTCACTCCAGCAACCTCAGTCTTTTCTGTACCCAAGGCAGGTTTCTGGCCTGTGCATTTGTGAGGTCCCTTCCCTGCCCTGGAACCTCGCCTGTTTGTGTACCCCAGGCTGTGGCAACCATCCAAGTGGAGGGAGGCATGTCCCTGCTTATCTTGATAGGTGAGAATGCAGATAGAGCACAGAGCACTGTGCCTGATGAAGGCGAGGAGCAAGGGTTCAAGCAGGCCGCTGGACTTAAAGCCAGCAATTCAAGACCCAACTCCTTCTGAAAGCCATGTGAGACTGTCCTAGCTTCTCCACACAGAGGGCTGGGCCTCTTCGCATCCTTCCCAGCCTGAGTTTAAACTTCTCAGGTGGCCCCACGCCTGGCTTGTACTCTCTTTTACTTCCTCTGTAGCCATCCATCCCCCACCTAGTCACTGTGGTGTGGCTACACCAGAAACCCTGAAGTGCAGTAGTTCTGTGACTCGGTCTCAACCAGATGGCCCCTTCCCAACATGGCTCCTGAATCAACTTCCCAAAATATAAAAGGTGGTGCACTGAGTTTCTTTTCTAATCCAGTCTGCCATGTGGAAGGGGTGGCTTTGGAGTCAACCTCCACATCATATTTGCAGTATACAATAGCCCCGGAATATACTGGGTATGAAAAGCTGCCGACACTTCACATGGCTGGGAATCTAACTTCAGCTGTCCAGGAAATTACATGCGTTTTTACCTGGAGGCCTAATATGCCTTCCTTGTGTGACTGGTGGACCACACAGATGACTAGAATGCTGACAATTACGATGTGCTCCAACATTAAATAACTGGAATTCTTCACAAAATGACTTGCACACTCAAGAATGAAGTTGTTATTGTTGTTTTTCACAAAAAGCAAAGCAAGAAAGGGCCAGGAAGATAGCTCCATGGCACAAGTGCCTGACTGGCAAATGCAAGGTCATGAGTTCGAACCCTGGTTCTGCAAAAAAAAAAAAAAAAAAAAAAAAAAAAAAAAAAAAAAAAAAAAAAAAAAAAAAAAAAAAAAAGAAAGCATAGCAAAAATAATAAGATAGTGGCTCAGAAACCACTTTTCTAAGTATATTTCCATACAAAATAACTTCAGATATAATTTTTAGATTCTTATACAGTACTTTAAACAAGAATGAAATAGTAAGTGTGTGAAAACTGTAGCACCACAAAGATGGAGCCACAGTACTAGTATAATTAAACATAGGACAATCCTGGAGCAGGCAAGCAAAATATTCACAAGGCCACATTGTAGCTGAGCACTGTGCTTCCAGCGAGGACATGTACACTGTGAGACTGGACAAATGCCTTCCACAGGTGGTGCAGTAGCAGAATGGCATTGGTTTGCTCTTTTTTTTTTTTTTTAATTCTAAAGAGCTTTAATAAATAAAAAGCTGCATCATTTCTAGGTGTCCACCAGGAAGAAAATAAATAATCAGTTCTACCAGTATCCATCATTATACCAAACAAAAAAGGGAGGAAGGATGAAGACTGATGACTATTTGTTCTGTACAGATGAGTACTGTTTCCTCAAGCACAGGCTCAACAGCACTCCATGATCTGAGCTCAAGGGAAGAATACCTGGTCCACATAGCTTCCTTCACGTAATTCTGTACCCTGAAGTGCCAACTACACTACTTAAGAGTGGCTTGCCAAGATGTCGAGAAAGGGAAAGATGTCATCCTTGTCGTGGACAGCTGCTGGCGTGGTGCAATCTGTTGTCTGGGTTTTTGTATCTTAGAACCTCCTCTCTGTTGACAGAACAGTTCATCCCAAGCATTGCTCTATACTGAGTTTTGTAGGATTCGTGCCTTTGGCAGTCGAGGCACAAAGTGGTCATATAGACAGGGCAATTCAAGACAGCATCACTACTGGATACTGGCTGTTGGTCCCATGGTCTCTGTCGTCCAAAACCATGATAACCTCTTCTCTGTGCATCAACCCAGGTCTGGTCTCTATTATCTTCTTCAGGATCATCCAGCAAGTCGTCATTTGCTGGAATCCCACGCTGTTTCTTCTTGTTTATCTGTGCTTCTTTGTCTTCATCCTCAGACTCAGAATCAAAATATATACCATCATGGTACTTTGCTGGAGCTACTCCAGCATTTTCATTTCCCGAGGAAGACCCTGTTCCAAGAGAAGACAGCTTGCCCTGCACTGTTTTTATGGTGGGGTTTAACTCAGCTTTCATTTCTTTTTCAAATTCATCTTTTGCTAGAGGACTCACTTTCTCCAGTAACACACACTCTGATGAGTTTTCATTTTTGGTTAGGGGTTCCATGTAAAAGTATATCCACTTTGTCTTCAGAGCTGCTTAAAGCTGGCTCCTTGTTGTTGGGTTCTTCAACTGCATAGGGGTTGTAGTTATCCTCGAGCTGACTCACAGTATCTGGAAGGAGCCTACACAAATTCACACAGGTTAGCATTTCTGTTTACACTACATTACCACCACCCCTTGGTTTGCTCTTAATAGAAACAACATTAATGCAATTTGACAATTTAGAGACAGACAGTGGTCTTACTTGCATACTGAAAATCTGATTGTGTCTCTTTAGTCCATACACTGTTCACTGTGTAATATGCTAATGAGTAAACAAATAGTGCAGGATTCATTTCAGTGCAATCTAGGCCCCTTGGTCTACCCGAAATCAATTGTTGGCCGATACTGCAATACCATAGGGTATGAGTTTTCTCCTTCAGTCACCATCTTGTCATATAGAGTATGATCCCTCGCCATAATTTCATTGTTGCATAGTATGTCCAACTCATAAGAACTTGGAAGTTTTAGCTTTAAACTTAGAAATTTTTTAATAGTTTCCACAGTTACACCTGTAGAACATTAAGTGAAATTTTTCCTTAGGCCCTTGACTACTTTTTCTCTTGATTATCCATTATTTTGTAAACAATCAGGGCAGATAGCAATTTGTGGGTCACTTCTATGATAGTCTTTATCATCCTCATTTCATCTCCTTTTTTATATGCTTTAGGTTTGTCAACTTACTTTAGGTTTGTGAATTTTTGAAGTATCATCTCCATTTTCTTGAGGCTTTTTTTTTTTTTTTTTTTTCCCAAAACTGAGATTCGGGACCTGGGGAGATAGCTCCATGGCACAAGTAACTGCCTGGCAAGTGCAAGGTTGTGAGTTCGAATCCTGGTCCCACCAAAGAGAGAGAGAGAGAGAGAGAGAGAGAGAGAGAGACAGACAGACAGACAGAGAGAGAGACAGAGACAGTCAGAGAGAGAGAGAGAGAGAGAGAGAGAGAGAGAGAGAGAGAGAGATTCCCAAAACTGAGATTCACACTCAAGTTCTTGCTCTCATAGTCCAGGAAGGAGCTTAAATATGATTTCCCAGTGTGATCCAATCTCAGCATTTCTAAAGGATTGGTGTCATGAACTTGGTCTCAACACCTGGGACAATCATTACTATCTTCCAAGTGCTGAGCTATGCAAGTCTTATAGAAGGCATAGAGACATTCCATTGCAGTAGTTGGCTTGATCAGAGCTCCTTCACAAATGTAGCAGGTAGTGTAAGGATTAAAATCTTTCACCAAGTGCTTCCTTTGGGTAGCCCCCATTCTCAGTAAGTTGGCTTTAGCAATCCAGGCAAAGTGTGGGGGGTGGGGTATAAGCTGATGAGAAGTCTGATCCCAGGAGCTGGTACAGCAGTTCTCAGCAGGATGTTCTATGATGTGAGAACTGACACCTAGCTTTACTATGACATTGCTGGTCATCGTTCCTTTTTCTGTTTGTCTATTTTGTTTTTTTTTGAGACAGGGTCTTGCTATGTAGTTCAGGCTGGCCTTGAGCTCACTTTTGTAGCCCAGGCTGGTCTCGAACTCATACAGATTCTCCTGCCTCAGCCTCCCAAGTGCTGGGATTACAAGTGTGTGCCACCATGCCCAGCCCCATCATTCCTTTTGGTGGCTCTGCTTTCTCATCTTTCTTGCAGAGGCCATGATCTGGGTGGGCCTATGGGGCATGTGATTCGTGAGCACCTCTCTCCTGAATTTTGGAGGTCTATTTTTTTTTTTTCTTTTTTTTCATCAAGTTGTTGCTTTTTAGGTTTCTCAATACCAGTTCCAGAAGAGACTGTATCTTACTGGTGTTCTCTACTCTTCCATTTTTAACCCCAGCCTATTTTTAAAGAAGGCAAATGAGGAGTGCTTGAGAGGTCTAAAGCATAGGAAAGTTTGAATGACTACATAGGTTCCAGAGAGAGCAACTAGGACTTTAGTGAGGTACCAGAATAGGGATTTGATTTTTGGAGGTCTACTTTTTTTTTCTTTTCTGGTGCCAGAAGCCAAGCAGGGACCTCATTATAGAATAAGATGCCTCCCTGGTTTGGGTGTTGGGTTGGGGAGGAGGTGTCTTTGCCCTTGATGGGGTATGAACAGTCATACAATGCTTTCTGTGGACATACAGCACAAGCCTAGGTTTGGCCAGGCAGGATTCAATGTGCTGGGCTAGAATGGAAAGTCTCTTGGTCTTTACTTTTTCTTCCCAGCAGAGGATGAGCTTACACCTGTGCATGTTGCAGTTCTACCCTCAGTTGATTGTCTCAGAGCTCTGGCAGGGCATGAGCTGCTGGTATTTGCTACTATACCCTTGCTATCCCAAGAACCACTTACCCAGGAGGGGCCTTTGGATAAAAGCTGAGTGTCACAGCTGAGCTCTTCCCTCAACTCTAGGTAAAATGTGAGACTGCTTTCACAGAGAGCTCCCTAGAGCAGACTGCAGGACTAGGGCATTTTTAGTCAGTATACATGTTGAAAGGCCATTTTCCTGTAAGCCTAAGGACAGCTGGGTCCTCTCTATGTCAACAGACAGAAGAAGAACCTCTTCCAAATATGTAGGAGGAGACTCTGAGCCAAGATTTTACACCATACACAGTTTCCTTAGTTCCATAGGGGAATGGATTGCACCGAGAGACCATTGGTCTCTCTATAAGTAATAATAATAATGAGAATATATGAAAAGCTGTTCTTTGTCATGTGTTATGGAAATGTAAATGAAAATGACAGTGAAAGCCTACTTCATGTTTATTATTATAGCCAAAATTTAGAATATTTATATCTACACAAAATCCTGTACATTAATAAAGTAGCTTTATTAATTGCTAGAATTTGGAAGGAGCCAGAACAGCCCAGTTTTCTTGGAAGGGAGGTGGTTCACGGACACAATTGCTGAGTCCTCCTTCTCTGCCCAATCTTCAGCATGCTCATCTTCTTGGCAGCATTTAACCCGCTGGGAACTGTCCTTTCATATTTGCAGTAAAGAATGGAGTTCAAAACAGGATAGAAAGGAAAAAAAGACTAAGAATGTCACAGATTGAAGGAGACTAGGGAAATAGGATCGCTAAATGCAATATGGGAACTGGGCCTGGTGGCCCATGCCTTTAGTTCCAACTACTTTGGAGGCTGAGCCAAGAAGTTTGAAAGTTTAAGACTAGCTTTGGTAACTTAGTGAGAGCTTATCTCAAAATAGAGATAGAGCATTTGCTTACTGTACATGAGGCCCTCAGTTCGATCTTCAGTATCTCAGAACAGTAACACTCAGGCAAACAGTGTTGGATCCGGGCATAAAAAGAGGATATTAGTGGGTAAAATTGGCGAGTTAAAACTTTGGAGCTAGATTATTTCTTTGTATTGAATTAAAGTTACTTTTCTTTGTACATTATGATGTGGTAATGTGAGGTGTGAATTTTATGGGAAAGATATCAGAGAATTTTCTTCAGCATCTTGCAATTTTTCTGTAAGTGTAAATAAAACTTGTTTTTCTTTTTTTAAATGTATTTAGTACGAGGTCTAAAGGGTGTCATTACACAAGTGGGATGCTTAGTGATCCTCCCTTTTGTGGTCTCCTAAGCGCTGGGATTATAGGATTGCACCAACAGGCCCAGTCTAAGTCGCCAGCTCAGTTTCACTCTGGCAGAGGGCAGGGCCAGCACAACACGTGGGAGATTGTACTCCTGTCCTTGTGCCTAAGAAGGTGCTTTAATCTACTGAGTTATCTGGCTGGCCCTTGTAAGTGTAAATAATTTCAAAATTAAATTGGAGAAAAAGAAGGAGGAGCAGGAAGAGGAGAAAGAGCAAAAAGACAAAATAAGGAACAGCAACACAAATTGACGCTGAACTTCTCACCAGAGATGATGGAGCACGGCAAATGGCGGAACAATGTTTTTAAAGCACTCAAAAGAAAAACCCTTGACAATCTAGAAATTTATTTCTATGAAATATCATTAAAATGAAGGTGGACTGTGTAAAAGTTGAGCATATTTCTTTTCAAGGAAAGTTCCATTTTAACATTTACTAAATGCAAGGACTTCTTCAGACCAAAAGGAAATGACTCTACATAGGTATTCAGAATTACAAATGGAATAAAGAGCCCCAGAAATGGTAAATATGTGGGTAAACTGAAGGGCTATTTTGTGTCTCACTTAAGAGACATTTGGCTAAAGCAAAATTAAAATTATATTGTGATTTTTTATGCAGCTAGGAAATTTAGGATAATAATAGCATAGAGAATGCGATAGTGTTAATGGAATTATGCACAGTAGATGAAATGGTACCATGGTACTTCAGAGTAAAGCGTGTGTAAGTTAGGGATCTGTACTGTGATCCTGGGAGCAAGTGAGCATATATGCATGTGTGCAGACACATCCTGTGCAGATGAGATAGACAGAAAGCCAGCAAAGGGGATAAGAAAAGGATTATCCCAAGAGAAATCAGAAAGAAAAAAAAAAAAGAAAGATGAAACTAATAAGCCGATAGCCATAAAGGCAAAGTCAAGTCATCATAGCTAGTGTAAATGGACTAGCTCCCTGATTTTCTGGGCCGGGTACTCAGCAGGGTGTCTCCTTGCACACTGCATGGTGCACTTTCCAGGTCTGGACAAGGGCTGGGGACTTGGCATGTTTGCTGGGGCGAGTGCCTACCTCCAGGGTGTTGACATCAGCAGGGCTTGGCTAAAATGAGATACCCCGGAGACTGGCAATTGAGCAAATAAATAAATACCAAGGCAAAGGTGTGCTCAAGGTCTGGAACCTGGATTTTGTTCCTGGATAATGACCACACTGTTGAAATGGCTTCTGGCCCAGGAGCTTCTGTTCCCAAGATACCTAGGGTGGGAGTCTCAAAGCCCAGGACAGAAAGCCTATCCAGCCGTGCGCTAGCGCTTCTCTTGCCCCCTCGCCAACTGCCAGGGCTGCTTTTGCTGGTGTGTGCCACTATTGAGACACATTCTGCTGCTTGCGTCCTCTGAGGAGGCAACCGCTACCTCTGCAGAGGGTGGGGCTGGAGGCTGACAGATGAGATCATAAGGAAGAAACGATATGTGAGATGTTCTGAAAGATGAATTTTCCGAGTGGAAAAAGGAAGCGCAGTCAGACAAAGAGGCATAGGGTGATTGGGAGTGAAAATACCTTCTTGGGCTAAGATTCAAGGCCACCGCCAGGGCCACACACAGCTGGTGCCTCAGGCCTTGTCGTTTACCATCAGAGCTGCTGGTTCTGGTGGGAGTTGAGGTCGAGCTACTCTCTGGTGGCCTCCCACTCACAGCCCTAGTATTTTACTCCTTTTTGGCTTCTTGAGGTTTTTTTTTTTTTTGGTTTGGGAAAGACCCAGGGACCAAGTAGAAGAACTGGGAGAATGGGGGCGGGGGGGGGGGAGTAAAGGACCTTCGAGGAAAGCAGGAGGAAGCCCCAAAGCCTGAGTTTGAGTTTGGATGCGATACAGTGACTGTGCTCTACAATGTTTACTGGCGAGGATGTATTTAGAGAGCGACTATTCAGGACCCCACCGCTGGAGACGTTATCTGTCTCCAAGAGGCTTAAAGTCAACGGGAAACCAACGAAACCCACGGGACAACATCAGCGCTCCATAAAGACCAGGCTGGTGCAGTGCAGGCAGTGAACAGCCGTTTGTGAGGGAGCCTGAGCAGGGATGAATGAGGCCAGGGAGGCTCCGACTGCGCACAGGCGCCCGCGGGTGGCCCGGGAGAGGCCCTGCAGGGGGCCGAAGCACTGGTTCGGAGCCCAAGACCCGGACGCGCTCGGCCCCGCGGGACGGCCTCACCCAGGCCGGGGGCGAGCGCCGGGGTCGCCGGGGGCGGGGGCAGCCGAAGCCCCGCCGCCCGCTCCTGCGCAGGGCCAAAGGAGCGCCCGGAGGACGCTGGCGTCCGCCCGCCCCCGCCCCCCTCCGCGTCCCGCCCCTCGTGCCCTCCCTCGCCTCACGTCGCCAGAAAAGCGGGGCGCTGTGGGGCGCGGGGCGCAGCGGCCGGCACGATGCGGGAGCGGCTCTGGGCTGCGGTGCTGGCGCTGGGGGCGCTGGCGGGCGTCTGCGCCGGAGGTGAGGGGGACACGCAGGGGCGGGCGGGCGGCGCGGGGTAGTATTCCGCTGGGAGCTGCGTCGCCGAGTGCTCGAGGCTGGGAACGGGCGGTCCGGGACGCCCCAGCCATAGGTCATTCCCATCCCCTGCCCCCGGCGACCTGGGCGTCTCCGAGCCCGGGGGGACCCAGAGCGGCCGGGGAGGACGGGGACCCGGGGTCCCGCGCAGCTGCCTCGGGGTGCAGGTGTGCGCACGGGTCTCCGCTTTACCCACGTTTCTCCTTCTTCGGTGCTTTCATGCTCCCCAAGTGTTTAAGTTTTAGCGGGTTTCCGCGGGAGCGTTTTGGAACCTGCCGAAGGTTCTGCCCCCACCAGTGTCCCCTGCCTCTGGGATGGAGCTCGCACCGGGCGCGCCGCGGCTGGCGTGTTTCCCGGGCTTTGTCTCCTGCCCCGTGCCCCGGCGTCGCGAGGTGAGCAGCGGCTAGCCCCGGAGCCGCTGGAGATTATGCCAGGCTGGGGCGCCCGCAGAGGATGCCCGGGGGTGCTAAGGAAATGGGACACACCTTCCGGACGAAACTTAAAGAGAAAGTCCTTAGTTGTCTGCTATTGGCTCTTGATGCTGGGCATGGAGGGCATGTCACCGTCTCCTGTAGATACACCTGCTTTCTTGAAGATGATGGGGATCGAACTCAGGACCTTGGCAGGCGCATATGCCGCTGAACTGTCTCCCCGGCTGCTTCTAAACTTTTAAACCAACACGTATTAAATGTACGCACTTACAATGTACAGTGTTAGAGAACACACATATATGCTTATACTATGTGTAATGTTCAAGTTAGGATAGGTTTCCTCTATGTTAGGGAACTTAGTTGTTTTGAGATACATACCACATTTACGACATTTTGTGACTGTATTACAAATTCTTCTACAAACCCAGCTTTCTAAATTCATGTAGGTGTGCAGTCACATTGTCTTCAAGTTATAGAAGCAAGGGATAAAGGAAGGACACCGCGCCTAGCACGGTGCTTGGCTCAGTGCGGGAAGATGAAGTATGCATGTTGCTGTGGCAACTCTTGCTCGTTCATCTGTCCTTTCTCCAATCCCAGTGCATCTCATGCTGATGTAAGTCCCACAAACGCAAGGATCCGTGTAGGATCTCACTGCAGGACAGTTACATTTGTGTGGAAGACCTTGTGAGTTTTCTGCTCCCAAATTTGTCTTTGTATCTGGGGTTGTTCAGGAGTGGAGAGGAGCAGTGAGGAGGTGGTGTTGGGGCACAAGGCTCCACCTCAGCTGAGCCCATGTCCCTTGTCAGAGCCGTTTCTGTTGGATTTCTACTCCAGTCTTGGTGACAGAGTTGCCTGTGCCACTAGAATACCATGGAAGAGGTGGATGAGAGTAGGGTGACAGCAGGACAGCTGTGGTATAAGTGTTGAGGGGACACAGAGGGGCTGGCAGCCAATTGTGGGTGGTACAGATGGGTTGGCCTGGCGTAGCAGCTTTTGATACTGGGAGAAGAAAGGCTGAGGACAGCGTTGAGTTTCCGATTTAATCTTTTAAAAATTCTTTTAAAAAAGTTTCTGTATTTAGCACAGGGTCTCACTAAGCAGCTCAGACTCGTAGTGGTCCTCCCATTTTCAGCCTCCAGAGCTCTGGGATTACAGGCATGGGCCACCACTCCCGGACTTGTTCACCTGCTCAGTGTGCCCAGGGGCAGAGCCAGAAATAATCTTTTCAGCTTTATCTAGGGGTGTTGGGTCTTGTGGCTTCCTGCTATTTAGGGTCTTACTGGGACCTAACTAGTTCTGAGCTGAGGTGCTTATTGCTTGCTCTTCCTCAGTTGGGATCCTTTAAACTCTCTAACTGAAGCCTGCTGGGAGACAGACCTGCAGGGAGGCTTGAAGGTGCGGATAGGGTGGGCTGTGGCTTAAGCTCCTGGGATGTGGGTTTGAGTCTTCACTGCCTTTTATTGGCTGTGTGACCTTAGGCACTTACCTGGTCTACTGATCTTCCATTTCCTCTTCCGTAAAGTATGGAAAACACCATTTCAGTAGGGTGTGGTGGTGCACGCCTGTAATCCCAGTGCTCTAGAGGCAGAAGCAAGAGAATTGTTGCAAGTTTGAGAGCAGCTTGGGTTACAAAGTGAGCCCAAGGCCAGCCTGAACTGCAAGGTGAGACCCTGTCTCAAAAAGATAAAAAAAAAAAAAAAAAAAAAACAAAACCCAAGCTGGGTGTGGTGGCACATGCCTGTAATCCCAGCACTTGGGAGGCTGAGGAGGAGGATCGGGTGTGAGTTCAAGACCAAACCGGGCTACAGAAGTGAGCTCAAGGCCAGCCTGAACTGCATAGAGAGACCCTGTCTCAAAAAGACCAGAATAAAAGCCCCCAAACCCCCACTGTCTCTGATTATGCTAATTACGTGAGATAAAGGCACAAAATACTCAATAAGTAGCAATGTTATCATTTTATTTATTTATTTATTTATTTTTTCTTGTTTCAGAACCTTTGTTTGTTTATTCACTCATTTTTATGGCCGGCTCAGCTGGCACAGCATGTGGTGCCGGGGATCAAACCGAGGTCCCTGAAGCCGCCCAAGCCTTTCCCAAGCAGGCGCTTTAAACCACTGAACCATCCTGCCGGGCCCCAATGTTATCATTTTTTCTTACCCATGGTCTCTACAATATGTTGTTACTGCTTTGTGCATGAGTGTGATGCAGGCTTCCAGCATGAGACTGACAAGGTCCTTCTTCCCATCCTTGTGTGAGAGCGCCTCTTACTGAAGCACGTGCCTCTCTTGTGGCTTGACATAGCTCAGCCCTTGTCACCTGGCAAGGATCTGTAGAGAAGGCTGAGAAGGACAACAGAGGTGTACATTTGCTTTATCCACGAGGAAACTTTGGATCTGGTCCCTGCGGCTAGAGGAAGGTAGAGGATGCTTCCAGGCTGGGCGTGCTAAGGTGTGCCTGCATTTGCAGTGCTCCAAGGCGCTGAGGAGTAGGATCTCAAGTTTGAGTTCAGTCAGAGCAATTTAGCAATTTAGCTAGGCCAGCAAGGAATAGCACAGCCGAGAGCGCTGCTTAGCACAGGGGTCCTGAGTTCAATCCTTAATACTGTGACCATGAAAGAAAAAGGAGTCCACAAAGACTTCAGTCTTCCTGAGAAGAGCAGATGTCTCTTTTGTGTGACCCTTTGTGCCCAGTTCCTGCCAGATGGGCAGCGGAATAAATATCTCAGGAAAAAGCTGTGCAAAAATGTGTAAGTCGATGTGCCTCGGTTGAAGAACCCTAATGGTCACTCGGCACGGGGCAAAGCTGTGAGCTCTGGTGCAAGGCTGAGTCAGGATTTCCAAGTTTGAGGTCAGATAGGTGAGTCAGCAAGACCTTTCTTAAAGGACAATGAAACAAACACCCAGAAAACAACAAAACAGTAAAAATAAAAACCTTGGGATGCAGTACTGTGGCAGAGTACTCCTGGGGGAAAATAAAGAAGAAATTCAATATTTAAACATTTATGTTCATCCCTAGAAGATTTCCTACCTAGACATTCTGGAGGGTAGTGTGTGTGTGTGTGTGTGTGTGTGTGTGTGTGTGTGTGTGTGTGTGTGACTTCATCCTTGAGTTGCACAAACTCTGGAAAGTGTTATGGTACAGCTGACCCCAGTGTTTGGGTGTTGGAGCCTGTCTGTATTCTGGCACTACTTTGACCTCTGACCTGGGCTAGCCCGGGAACATATTGTCCGCCCTTCTCTCACAGCAGTAGCTGCCCAGAGTGTGAAGGTGCATGGCAGGGGTCTCCTGGGACCATGGATGTGACAAGGAGACCACAGTGTGAGAGATGGGGAGCTGGACCTAGGTCGTTGCTCGGTACAGTTTCCTTGGCGGTGCCCCGCACTCTTAGCAGCACTGCTGGTTATTATCCGCCCCCAGCCCAGTAATCCTCCGCCCCAGCTGGCAGAAGCGCCGGGAAGCTGCCCGCGGGAGCCGCAGCGCCTGACTCAGCAGACAGATAATGAACCCACCGTGGCTGTCTGGTGGCTGGATGACCCACCCGCCACCCGCCCTCTCGGCTGCCCGCAGAGTGGCGGCTGCTGTGGCCTTCCTCTTGCCTTTTTCCTGAATCCTGGTCCTCTGTGCAGGAAGAGCAGCGAGCCTGCCACAGCTTGGAGCATGAGCTGAACAGGAAGTGACAGGGGAGCACAATGGTGACCCTGTGCTCTGTGTAGCAGTTGGCATTTTATTTTTATTTTGACTTCTAGTATTTATTGAAACTTACGACTCTTTAGAAAAGTGCTAAAATTTGGCTTTCTCTCCGTTGCTCATTGGATCCTCAGAAATACTTTTGAAAAGGATATATATATATATATATTATATATATATACATATAATATATATATAATATATATATATATATATATCCTTTATATATAATTAGCTAATTATACTACTAACTTATATTAGTTCATTAAAAGAGAACAGTTTGTGCTTATATTGTTTAATCAGTTTTGCATGCCTGTATTAACTGAACTTTGAAGACATTAACATACATATGATAACCACTGTCAATTTCCTATATCTTGCTTTGAAACTATATCATTTTTATTATTTCTTTCTCTTTAAAAAAGGACAGTTTGAGGCATAATTTATGTGCTGTGCCTTTTAGGTGTGCAGTTCTATGAATTTAAACAAATGTGTACAAGCAAGTAACTGCCAGTATAATCAAGATAAAGAATATTTTTTATCACTCTAGAAAGTTCTACACAGGTCTTTCTAGTTGGTTCCCTATCTGTATCCCCAGTTCCAGGCATTCGCTGGCATTTCCTACAGTTCTGTTTTACAGGATGCCATACAGATTTTACCCTACGGTGTGGGGTAGCCTTTCATGTCCGTCTTCCTTCACTTGCTGTACTGTGTTGATTCTCTACGCTGCTGAGCCATCAACCCTTCTAAAAGGTTAACCTAGGCCATTTTATCCCCTGTTGCTCTGAAAGTCACCCCAAAAGCAGGCAGCTAGGTCCATTAAACCCTGGGTTGTGGGTGTTTTCTGATGGGATAGATGCATTGACCCATGTTCAAGCCATTTGATTTCTCAACTGCTAAATAGTTCGGGACCAGATAATTTTACATCAGTGAATGTGTTTATTATTCTTGGTCCTAGAGCAACAGATGTTTTGTAGCCAGGTGCAGTTTTCTGCAGTCCTTGAAGCCAGAAGCTCAGTAGACCTAGAGCTATTGTGCTCTTGTTTTTGGTATAGCCCTGTAAAAACAGCCCACTGGAGGTCTTTCTGTTTTCCTGTCATGCCCCTACCAAAGGACAACCCTCCTCTCCCTGTTTCTTATCCAGTGATTCAGTTTCTTTGTTCAGGTAGTGAAGATGCTCACACACTCAAGGAGAGAAATTATGAGGTGATGCCGTTCATGAGAAGGTCCAGTGCTAGAGTACTTGTGCTGGTTTCTTGCAGTCTGACTTCCCTACCATGCGCCCTGTTAACCAGACACTTTCCTCTTGCACATGTGATACGCGTGTGTGCATTCGTGCATGTGTGTGTTCTTTTGGCAGCCAAACCTGTATTAGGTGCCACTGCTCTACGTAGAAGAAAGCCCTCAGGAAAATAGCTGTGGACCTAAAGTTTAAAAAACCTACTCTTGATTGATGATGCTACAGGCTTTTTAAATCCCCTTGCCTAGTGACTTTGAACAAGTCATCTCCCCTCCAAGCCCCAGTCCTTTGGTGTCTCAGGAAGGGTGCAGAGGTGAAGGGGATGGTGGGGGACAGATTTCAGTTTGCTCCCACTTCCCCATGTTTAATTGGGGAAATTTCTCCTCTAACTGATTAGTAAGTTGGAATTCCACATGAAGATTTCTTTAAGAAAAAGAGAGAAGTCCTGCAGCTAAAGTGAAATTTGAAAAACTGCAGTTGGAATAGCTTTCTAGGAATTTGGCAGAAGGTACAGTCGGTAATTACTTTAGAAGTCCCCACGGCCAACCTCAAAGCTCTTTGCATGTGGATCCTTGGACAGAGCAAACCTGGCTCTGTGTGATTCCCAGGTCAGTTCCAAACCCTCTTAGCCAGCACCTGTAGTGACTACTCGAGACACAGTGTTCACTGGAGCAGCCTGTGCAGAGGCCGTCTGAGCAGCACTGTGGAGGCTGTGGGGTGTGGTGTCTCTCCCTGGGCTTCCACAAGCTGAGAATGGTTGCCCTGGTCCCTGTGCTTGCCAAAGCACATGCTTAGTCTGCTGAGCTATCTCACTGTCCCTGATGATTGGTTTTTAACCTGTATATATGTGAATATTATAATTATTTATTATTATTAGTTCTCAAATGGGATCAACCACAATTATTTGCTACTACTACAGCAAATAATTTCTCAGGGATATAACCACGTTCATTTATTCCAGTGTTTCTTTTTTTAAAATTTTTTGCTCTTTTTTGAGACAGGGTCTCTATGAGAATCAGGCTGGCCATGAATTCACTTTGTAGCCCAGGCTGGGCTCAAACTCACAGAGATCATTCTGCTTTAGCCTCCAGAGTGCTGGGATCACAGGGGTGTACTGCCATGCCAAACCAGTTCCAGCACTTCTACAGATTAAACTTTTTGAAGTAAAGCTACTAGGTCAAAGGGCATGGATACTTTATGCATTTTTAAATTGTTTGTGGTGCTGAGGATTGAATCCAGGTCTCCAGGTCTTATGCATCCTTACCAAGCCTTCTATCACAGAGCTACATTATGTTTTTTGAGGGTGAGTCCTGCTGTGTTGCTCAGGCTAGCCCTGAACTCCAGCTCAAGTAGTCATCCTGCCTCACTCAGCCTTCTGAGAGGTTAGAACTATAGACATGCACCACCTCATCTGGCTTGAATGTTCTGAATTATAACAGATGTTGCTGAACCTCTATAAAACATTGTTTTCTAGAATAGACAAAGCAGTTTTCCTTCCTGCTATGACTGGCTGGTGGGAAAGCCCAGCCTTAGTGCTGCCGTCTCCACCCGGTGAGATGCGAGCTAGGGAGAAAAGCCTGAGAACCAGAAAGCTGGATGCTGAGGTCACTTACAGGGCGTCCCTGGGTTAGGCCTCAGACAGAGCTTGGTACCGGGCTACCCCTTCTGTGTGCTGAATGAGTCAGATAGGGGCAGAGTCAGTGCTAGGAAAAATTTCCAGAACTCTGAAATACAGCATTTAACTCAAATAGTGGTTAGGTCATTAGGAAGGAAAGGGTGTTTATACATTGTTTGTGGGATCTTTGGTCCTGGGATGCCAGGTTTCCTATGGTGTTGGTCACCCTCTTGACATATTTGCAATCATCTAATCCAGCACCACTTGTTTTACAGAAAAGCAAAATGGGAATTCCTGGGAGGTGAAGGGACTTGTACAGATAGATCACACAAGTAGTATAGTGGCTTTGATCACTAAAGGCTCCTGTTGCTTTGCTGAGTCATTTCTCTCCTATGTCCCATTGGGGACCAAAGGGCTAGTTCTGACCCCGAGGCAGAGAGGAGGAGGGACATTCCTGGTGCAGGAAGTGGCTGGAGCACAGATCTGGGCAGGGAAGTAAACATGTATGGGGTAGGGCTGTAGGTGGGAGTTTCACCCGCTACCTCATTTAATCCTGACACCTTATGTGAGAAATACTATGCCCATATCGGAGAGCAGGGGCAGCATGAGGAAGGAAACAGCTGTTCGGACTTTCTGAGCCTGGCTGGTACAACTGGGTTAGACCTGCCAATACTAGGAGCAGTTACAGATCTTGACTATGAATGTCTCTGGGTCTTGGAGAGAGTGCGAGAGCCACACAAGGAGGTGCCAAGGGCATGTGGCCAGTGGGCATGGCAAAAGAGACTTGAAGTCCAGGCATGGTGCCACATATCTACAACCTCAGCACTTTGGAGGCTGAGGCAGGAGGACTGCAGTGAGTTCGAGGCCAGCCTAAATTATAGCATAGCCAGACCTTGTCTCAAATAAAAAGAGGCTTTTAACATGTGATCTCCTGTCAATGTCATGCTTCCCTTCCACACCGTCATGTCATGTCCCTTCCTGCCTGTTCCTTACTGAGTTTCTCCAGGGCTGGCTGTTCTCCAGGGCAATTTGGAAGCTGGAACTCTGCCAAGGGATGGCTTTTATGTAGCCTTTAGTGCAAGGCTACCTAGTTACCTTGGTTAATGAGCTAGCACTTGTAAGGGCAGGACCTGCTGGCTGAAGGCTCAGAGAAACTGGATGGAAAGGGTTGACACTGGAGCCTGTCTTGGGGGACTCTGTGCACTCAAGGCCCACGTCACATGTCTTTTGCTCTTGCACACAAGCCACCCATCAGTGTGGTCATGGAGTATGTCCTGTGTCTGACCACCATGGCAGCACCATCACTTCCACCTCCAGATACAGACCCTGCCACCCACTGCTTGGATTATTTAATGCTGGCCTGGTTGTCCTGTGCTCTCTGGCTTCCCTGCTGAGCATCTTTCCTTCAATGGCCAGGATGAGCTGTTGACTTCTGCTTAAATCCTTCCAGTGCTGCCAATGCCTGGGAGGAAGACTTCTCTTGCTTCTGGGTCTGTGGCCCTGTGTTCTGGGCCCTGTTTCCCAGCCCCTTTCTGCCCGGCTCTCCTCCTCCACACTCCTCATGTGGTCCAGCAGGTTGAGGTCCTTCTGGTTCCAGTCTTTGGCTCTTTGTGGAAGGCTTGTCTCCTAAATCTTCCTGAGATTTGCCCCTTCCTACTGTTTTGGAATGTCAATGCCAAGAAGCCTTTCCCAACTACTTTCTAGAGGAGGCTTTTCCCCCTTTGCCTTCCTTTGTTTTACTTTATATTTTATTTTATTTTATTTTATTTTATTTTTTGTCTTTTTGAGACAGGGTCTCACTATGCAGTTGAGGTTGGCCTTGAGCTCACTTTTGTAGCCCAGGCTGGTCTCGAACTCGCACCGATCCTCCTGCCTCAGCCTCCCGAGTGCTGGGATTACAGGCGTGA
>PVJA010010130.1:0-58358 GCA_004027025.1 Myocastor coypus
TCTTTATTTGTACATTCCCCAACATCCAAGAAGTTAGCACACAAAGTCCAGCTACTTTAACCACAATGAAGTAGATTGTGTGTGTGTGTGTGTGTGTGTGTGTGTGTGTGTGTGTGTGCCTGACAGAGCACTGTTTTCTACTGAGGATCACCTTCTCTGTGCTGCAATACAGGTAGTTTCCTACAAAATGATATTGAGCTCACCTCATATAGTTTCTTTCTATCAACATTGTCTTATCCTTCCTGTTGCCCATTGCCTGAAAATATCTGCTTTTATATATTGTGTACAGTGTTACAGTTGGCTAGCTGAGGAATGGATTTCTTATTATTCCCTTCTGATAAATATGCAGACCTAATTCATTAATGTTTAATCTTTACTTGTCTTTGTGACTATAAATAATAAATTATATTATGTATAGCTATAAAAGAAACTGGTGATGAGCCTTTTACAGCTCAGCATACTAATCTAGCTTTACTTTTTGTGGCTTATGGTTAAACTTTTCTGCTGAATGGTTAAGTCCAAGCAAAGCAACAACTATACAACAAAACATATAATTTTTGAATCTGACAAGGTCACTCAAATCCTCTCAGGATTTACCTTGAAACCATGTACAGTGTTTTGTAGACCGTTTGTCAGTGTCAGTCATCTGAATGAGTCACGGCCATTGCTTGACCAGTTTGTTCTCTCTAAAAGCCTGAGAGAATGTTTTCTCTCTAGATGGCTCTTCTTAGGCACATTATGCATTGTTGATCCATTTCCTCTGTGGCCCCATAATCTCCTTCGACAGAAAATTTGCAACATCATTGAGTTATATGATGTTATAACACAGATTCTCTTATGTCCAGAGCCCTCACTAACCTTGAAGGGCTAGGGCCACACATTGGCTATCCTTGTAGCACTTCTTTTTCCATAATTTTGGTCTTAACCCTCCAGAAGAGAAACTTAGTGATACAACTAAGTGATAAGTAACATAGGGTCTCAATTTTGGGACCCTAATTTTTAAAAATTGTTTATAAATTCTAGAGAGAAGACATTGGTCTGAATACTTATTAGTAAAAATTTTTTTTTTTTGAAATTTGTGGGTTGTCTTTTCCCTCCATTTGTAATTTCTTTTGATGTTCAAAAACCTCTCAGCAAAAGGAAGCAGTTGTTGGTTCTTTCAAATGTTAAACGTGCATTTTGTTTTTTGACCATGACCTATTTTCACACTTTAGGTCTTCAAGATTTCCTCCTACTTTCTCATCCAGGAGACTTGGTGTTACTGTTTTAATATTTAGATCTTTAATCCATTTTGAATTTAATTTAGGGTACTGTGATAGACTCAGATCTAATTTTACTTTTCAGCAGGTAGACAGCCATTTTTCCGGCACCATTTGTTAAAGAGGCCATCTTTCTTCAGTAAACATATTTGGCCCCTTTGGTGAAGATAAGGTGACTATGTCTGTATTTGCTTCTATCTCTTGTAATCTACTTCACTGAACCTCAGGCCTATTTTTATGCTAACAAAATGCTGATTTTATCACTGTGGCTCTGTAGGTCAGGAATTATGAAGCAACCTGCCCTATCTTTATTGCCCAGGATTATCTTTGCCATTCTAGGTCGTTTCTGGTTCCAAATAAATTTTAGGAATGATTTCTCCAGGTCTGTGAGGTATGTTGATGACATTTTGATAAGGATTATACTTAATCTGTATAACAATTTAGGGAATATGGTCATCCTAACAATGTTGGTTCTTCCTATCTAGGAGAAGGGAATATCTTTCCATTTTCTGAAATCCCTTAGTGCCTCTTCTTTCAGAGGACTGTAATTTTCATTTAGTAGACCTTTTAGTTCTTTAGTTAGGTTAATTCCTAAGAATTTAATTTTCTATGATGCTGTTGTAAAAGTTATTGTTTCTCTTATTTCCCTCTGTGTTTGTTATCTCTGTAGATATGTGCTAATGGCTTTTCGGTCTTGTCTTTGTATACAGCTATGCTACTGAATTTGTATATTAATTCTAGTAGTTCTTGGTGAGATATTTTTGGGTCATCCAAGTATACTATTATGTCATCTGCAAATAATGATAGCCTAACTTTTCTTTACCTATCAGTATTCTTTTTACTTCTCTCTCTTTTCTAATGGGTGTAGCTAATGATTCCAGAACTATTTTGAATATGAGTGGTGAGAGAGGACATCCTTGCCTTGTACTAGATCTAAGAGTAAAAGACTTCTGTTTTTCCCCATTTAGAATTATGTAAGCTGTTGTATTGTCTTAATGGTTTTTATAAGACTGAGGTACAGGACATCTATTCCAATTTACTCTAGGACTTTCAACATTAATTAGTATTTGGCTTTGTCAAAAAGCTTTTCTCCATCAATTGAGATTATCATTTTTTTTAAACTTGGCTCTATATGTACAGTGTAAGATTTGTATATTTGTGAGTATTGAACCATCCTTGAATTACTGGGATGAATCCTACCTGATCATGGTGTATTATCTTCTTAATGACCTGCTGTATTCTATTTGTCAGAATTTTGAGGATTTTTGTATCTATGTTCATGACATGGATTGGCCTGTAGTTCACTTTTTCAGTTGAATCCTTCTCTGGTTTGGGTAACAATATAATACTTGTTTCCAGGAATGATTTTGGGAGTATCGATTAATTTTTAAGTTCATTGAAGAGTGTGAAGAGTATTGGGATTATACTTTCTGAAAATTTCTTGTAGAACTCAGCAGTGAACCAATTGAGACCTGGACTTTTCTTTGTCACCAAGTTATTTTTTATTACATTTTCTATTTCAATGGCTGTTATTGGATTGTTGAGCATTATTGTATGTTCTTGATTCAGTTTTGGTAATTTGTACCTTTCTATAAATCTGTCCATTTCATCCAGGTCTTCAATTCTGTGAGTAAAAATTCTCAAAATAACAATGAATGATGTTTTGAATCTCCACTAGGTCTGTAGTAACTTCCCCATTTTCATTCCTTATTGCTTGAATTTGAGGGCTTTTTTTTTCCTCTTTTTGATATGATTAGCTAGGTGTTATCAATTGTACTTAATTTTTCAAAGAACCTGATTTTTTATTCAGTAATTCTTTGTATTGTTTTCTGCATCTGAATTGAATTATTTCAACTCTAATCTATAATTTCTTACCTTCCTCCAATCTTTGGGCATTCAGTTTGTTTTCTCTTCCTTTTCTAGATGATAGAATTGCAGTATTAGAGTATCTCCTCCTATTTGGTTTACTTGATGTGTGAGTTCAGCGACATAGATTTCCCTTTAAGAACAGGTTGCATTGCATCCCATCAATTCTGATGGTTTGTCTTTGAATTTTTATTAAATTCTAGATACTGTTTAATTTCATCTGTAACCTATTGGTTGTTGAGTAGGTTGTTGTTTAATTTCAATGTGTTAATGGGGTTTTTATGGTTTCTTTTGTGATTTATGTCCAGTTTCATTGCACTGTGTTATGAAAATATGTATGGGAAAATTTCTGGTTTCTTGCATATATGTAAGCATGATCTATGGACCTGTATGTGGTCTATTTTAGAAAATGTTCCATGAGCAGCTGAAAAAATTGTGTGTTCAGAAGTGGCTGGGTGGAGCACTCTGTATATCTCCACTACGTGCATTTGTTCCAAATGCTGGTCCAGTTCTGTAACTCCTTTGGTAATTTTTTTCTGCTTGGCCTATGTTTTTGGGACAAGAATGTGTCTGAGTCTCCTATTATGATTGTTGTATTGGATATTAGAGTTTTCATGTTCATTAAGATTTGTCTTACATAGATCAGTGCTCCCATGTTAGGTGCATAGTTGTTTATGAGTGTTAACTCTTCCTCTGAATTTTCCCCTACCCAGTATGTAGGGGCCTTCTTTATCTCATTTGATCATTCTTGGTTTGAAGTTGAGACTATCTGAGAGTAGTATTGCCACCTTGCTTTTTTTCTGAAGTGCTGGGGCATGTATCACTTTTTTCCACCATTTGACTTTCAGCCTATAAATTTCTTTATGAATTAACTGTGTGTCTTGTATACAGCATGTTCTTGGGCTTTCCTTCCTAATCCACTGTGCCCATCTATTTCTTTAACTGGTGAGATGAAACCATTTACACTGATGGTTGTAACTGATATGTATTGATTTATGTTTGCCATGTTATTTACTTGCTGTTGGTTACCCCTTTATCCTCTGTATTTAATTGTTTACACTGTGGGGTCAGATCACTCCATTGTCATTTATAAAGTTCTCATCATTTTGGTCCCTCTCTACAATATCTTTTAGCAGTCTTTGTGATGTTGGCTTTGTCATGATGAAGTTCTTTAGTTGTTCTTTCTCATGGAAATATTTCACTTCTCCATCAAACGTTAAACAGAGTTTTGCAGGCTACAGTAGTCTGGGCTGGAATTTGTTTTCACAAAGGACTTGAAGAACTCTACTTCATGCTCCTCTTGACTTAATGTTTTCTGAAGAGAAACTTGTCACTATTATGATGGGATTTACTTTAAATGTGATCTGTTTCTTTTCTCTAGCCGTATTTACTATGTTATTCTTGTGCTGAATTTCTGGGATATTGACTACTATATGTCTGGGTAAGTTTTTAATTATGTTGATATTATTTGGAATTCTACATGCTTCAGTTACTTGACTGCCATATTTTTCCCATATTTGAGAAGTTTTCTACTAATACTTCTACCCATATTCTTTTCATGTCATTGTATTAACTCCTTTTTTTGATGCTGATTAACCTCACGTTGCTCATCTTTGTATCATCTTGTAGATGCTGAATGTTTTTCTTTTTCCTGAATCCTAGTTGTTTTTAAGATATCCTTTCTTGTCTTTACACTAGCTGCAGGAGTGCCTTCAAGATCTGAAACCCTGCCTTCCCTTTCATTCTGATAGCATTGTCAGCTTGTCACAGAGGATTTAAGTTCCTGTGTATGTCCCTGAGTATGCTTCATGTGATGTATTTCTTTTTTTATATTGCTCATTTAAGGATTCTGATGTTTTTCTAATCTCCTCCAATGTTTTTGTACCAGTTTTTTCTTCAAAAGCAGTTACTTATTCTTTAATTATGGTTATCTTTTCTTTTTTTACTTCAGAAATTATTTCTAATTTGATTTCCTATCTATCATCCTGTAGTCGTCTCTTTATTTCAGATGCTATTAACTCAGAGTGTTCTTCTTTTTTACTTCAGAGATTATTTCTGATTTGATTTCCACCATACCTATTTGCAATTGTCTCTTTACTCCAGATGCTATTAATTCAGAGATTTCTTTTCTTGCTTCAAAGATTATCTCTGATCTGATTTCCTCTGTGTATATCTACAGATATTTCTTTACTTCTGATGCTGTTAATTCAGAGGTTTCTTTTTTGCTTCAGAGACTATTTGTGATCTCATTTCCTCTATGTCTTTTTGTGGTTGTTTCTTTCTTTCAGATGCTTTTAATTCAGAGATTTCAACTCAGTGTTCCCATTTTCTTCTATGTTAGTGTCTCCTGCATTTGGGAGGTGGTGGGCTCGGGTCCTGAGATTGCATCTTACTCCTTTTCATTGTAATTCTGTAGAGCACTGTCCTTTGACCTTTGGTGCAGAACTTGGTGAAATTATATCTTTAGAGTAATTCTTACCCAAAGGAGATTATATGGTTAAATCAGTTATGCATTTATAATTACAGAACTATAGTTAGGAACACTAATAGTGGGTAGTAATATTTAGCAGTTGATAAACTTTTATAACTAATGAGTTTGTATTTTAAACAATAAGAGCAAACTATATCTGTGTAGCTCAGTTGATATTAAATTGGGAATTTGTATTTAATTTAGTTCACTTAAATTCTGACTCATTACCTCCCTTTGATGCACCTAGAAGGGATGGGTGGAGAGAAGGTGGAAGTTGGTCTTCCTGTGGAACAGGAAGTCGCTCCTATGTGGCTCAGTGGAGCTGGAGATGGGGTGGTCTCTCAGTTGTCTGGGCCATATGCAACAGGAATTCACACCTGTGCAGCTCAGTGGGACTGGAGGATGGGGATGCCAGTGAGTTGGTCGGGCTGCATGGAACAGGAAGTCCTTTTCAAACAGCTTGGCAGAGCTGTAGTCTGGGCAGTTACTGGAGGTTTCATTCCATATTCAGTTGACTCCAAGGCATAGAGTCCCTTCGTAGAAAACAATCTTTTATAGTGGTGGGCAATAACAAGAGTAAGTTATCTTTTAAAAGGTTGAAATGAAAATCAAAGGACATTGTCAAGAAAATGAAAACAAATTATAAAATGAAGAAAAATTTCTTTTGTTTTGGTTTAATTTGGTTGGTTTCGTTTGTTTTTTTTTCCATTATCAGGGATCAAACTCAGGACCTCGCACTTGACAGGTAAGCAGTTATTCCACTGAGCTATCTCCCTGGACCTAAAAGAAGAAAATCTTTTAAATTATAAATGTTTAAAATCAAGAATTCATAAATAATGTCTAATATTCAACAACAAAAATATAATGCAACTGAAAAATAGTGAGAGGACATACATATTTCTCAAAAGCAACATTAATGGGTAATATTCACATAAAGTTTATCATTAAGTAAATTTGAATTACAAGGATAATGAAATACTCCTGCACACTTAATATTATGGTTACAATGAAAACAAAATTGAATATATTTCTCTTTGATCATCATGTAAATTTTTAGAAACTTAGGAACTAAAAAATAAATAGATGAATATTATTTTCACAAGCCATAAATTACTGATATCAGAAATGTGATGAGACATTACTGCATGTTCTATAAAAAGCATAAATGTAAATATATATACTCTTATATGAAAAACTTATGTCAATAAATTTGCAAAATGAACAAAGGATTACTTTAAAATCCTGAAGAAATACATAACTGAAGGAAGCACATTTCGTAAAGAAATGATACTTTCAGTTGAAGTGTTTCATACGGAGTAGCATGCATGCATAAATGAGTTAAATGGTAAGGTATAGCAAACACATACAGTGAATTAACACTACTTAAAAGATACATTTAGAAAACAGAAAAAAATAAAATTTCCAAACCAAATTTATGATGTCAAAATTTTCTGAGTACTCCATACATCCAAGACACTATAAGATATGAAAATTAGTAACAGATGTCCCCCATTAACTTTGAGAAGTAATTCTTATCACTGTTTCAGCAAATCAAATCAAGCAAAATATATTGCATACACCATTGTCTGGGGTACTTTTATCTCACTGCTAAGCCAAAATACCCAACACCCAAGTAAAAAAAGGAAAAGTTTACTTAGCTCAGTTTGTAGAGGTTTTGGTCCATGTTTGGCTGGCTGAAAGGTACATTGGCACTTGGAAGAAGGCAACAGTTCATAAAACTGGTGGAAAACAACTAAGGAAACAAGCACAGGCAACTTATTTCCCTCTCTTATATTGTATGCAGTCTGCCCACCTCAAGGCAGGTGTAGTACTCACACAATAATTCCAGGTTGAACCGTGAGTCAACCAAAAACTCTAGAATCCTGTCCCATGACTATATGAGTGTTTGGAGCAATACCTAGAGGCAAACTGTAACAATCATAATGACCAAAGAGATTTATTCTGGAAATACTAAGTGGCTTAAACATTGAAAAATCTATCAGTGGCATTCCCAATATTACCAAGCCTAAAAAAGTTACATATGATTATCCGAATTGATATCTAAGGTCAGTAGAGTAATTTAGTATCTATTAAAAATGTTTCAGTGAACCTGAAATATTAGGAAGTTTCTTTACTAAAAGATTCTTGTGAAAAAAAAAAGATTACAAATTCAAGATGTTTTGAGGCAAGAAATTTGTGGGCAACAAAAACTTAGAAAGAGGGAGAAGGGCAGAAGGGAGTGAGAGCTTTGTAAAGACTGCTTCATGGAAATGTAATCTCTCCATCACAGGGGCAGTCAATATATCTGGAAGAGAATATATTGGTGAATTACGGGATGTGGAAGGGTGGGAACCAATGTGAAGATGAGAACTTGCAAAGAAATCACAGAAAGAACAGAATAGAGAAGAGAACAAAGCAGACTACAAGGCTCAGTTGTCACTTTCAGTGAGAGAAATCAATCTCATGGAAGTGGGGCAAGCCTGAAAAAGAATGAATGCTGCAGGGAGATACAGTGCACCACGCCAGCTGGACTAGTCCCAAGAGAGCACACAGCCATTATGAATTGAAAAAAAAAAAAAAAGAAGAAAAAAAGAAAATTTACTCTGAAACTGACATCCTCCACAGGGCAGGCTGGAGTTTAGGAAGATAAGTGCAATGCCATCATATTTGAGCATTTAAATAAAAGTCATATGGGATAGGCTTATTCATTTGGGACTGTGCCATAGATCAAAAATGCAGCAGCTATGTTTTAGGGTTTCTAGTGTCAGCTTGCCACAATGACTAGGTGGAAGACAGCAATGGGAGACAGTTGGAAAAATGGCGTGAGCAGGAGATGGACTTCCATGAGAAGTTCAAGCTCAGCTAGAAGGGATGCACAGTCTTTATGTTGGTAGTGAAATCAGACCAGGTTTGTGTAGCTTCTGGAGGGGCTTGGTCTGAAGGTAATAGCATAGATTTGAGCATCCTGCCTGACATGTCTTACTGCCTCACTGTCTATGTCTAATTCACTGATCTGTTTCCAAATTTACCAATATAAGTAAAAATTCTACCTAACTTTGATGGTTGCCACAACCTGGGGTATATAAAGAGCATGAGGTGCTGGTGATTAAACCTCAGCTCCTATGCTTTCCAGGAAGGCATTTATGCCACCGAGCTATTTCCCCAGCCACAAGAATTATTTGAAAGTATCGCCAACAGAAATGACTGATGTGAAGGCAGATTATTTATCAAGATATCAATATCATACTTGAAAGAATTAGATAGGACAATCCAAAAGTCATTTGGAAACAGAACAGATATGTAACATCAAAGGTAATTCTGAGCAAGGTAAGGCAGAAGCATTATAATCCACAACATCAGATTATACTCCATAGTAGCCATGACAAAAACAGAATGTTACTTGAAACAAAAAATAGGCCAAATGTTATGGTTTGTGTCTAGCTGTTCCGCCAAAGCCTCATGTAGTTATGGGGTGGGCTTCTAGATTTTGTGTTTAATTTATAACCCAATGCTGGGATTATGGGTGTGAGTTCTACCTCGCCCTGGGTCAGATAGCCTGCATATAATATATGGAAGGAAGAGAGGCTGGCTCTCTGTTGCTGCTCCTCTTCTTGTTTTGCTTCTCTGAACTGTTGCCCTTTGCTATGTGCCACGTTACCTTGGAGGCAGGGGATCATGGACTAAAATTTCTGCAAACTGACCTAAATAGATCTTTACTTTCTTAATTTTGGATGTCTTGTATATTGTCCCACCAAAATACAAGAGACAAGTAACAGAGACACTTAAGGACCAATGGAATAGGTTCAAAGATACAGAAACAACTCCAAGCACACTCAGCTACCTTTTACTTCACAAAGGAGGCCAATCTCATGCAGTAGAAGAAAGAGAGCTCTTTAATCGTATTGCAGAAAAGGGCCAGTGAGACGACTCAGCAGATTGCTTAAGCAAGAACAGGAAGTGAAGGGAGTTCATTCCCCAGAACCACAGGACACACTGGCCCTGCCCTCAGGCTGCTGAGCTGGCCAGTGTGACCAGGAACATTGGGGCACACTTGCAATCCCAGCATTGGAGAAGCTGAAAAGTGGATTATGACTGCAAGGCAGAGCAGCATATTAAGACTCTCTACTAGATACAGAATAATAATAATTTTTATTATTATTATTATTAATTAAGACTGTTGAAAAGCTGGCTCTCCATATGCTTAATCTTGAGTATTAACTCATCTCTCACCATGCCCTACCCTAAAATCAGAATGGATCAAAGAATTAAATATTAAAACAAATACTAAATATCCTGGACAGTATAGTAGACAAAACTCTTGAAGACAGAGACAAACACTTCATTAATAAAACACTACACACATGGGAAATATTATAAAGGATCAAGAAATGTGATCTTATATTTAAAAAGTCGCTGCACAGCAAACAAAAGCTACTGACAGACAAAAGTCAACCCAAAGTGAGAAAACACTGATGCCCGCTTTTCATCAGACAAAGGACTAGTATCAAGAATTTATAAAAAAAGAAACAAAAGAATCAGACATCCCAAATATAAAAACCAACACAAAACTGGCCATCCGAAATGAATAGATATTTCTCAGTTAAAAAAGTAGAAACAGCAAAGAAACAGAAGAAAAAATTTACCAACCATAGCAAATTAAGAGACATAAATTAAAACAACACTGAGACTATATCTCACTGAAAAAATAATGGCTATTTTGAAGAATTCAATCAATAACAAATGCTGATGAGATGATGATGGAAAAAGGTCCCTTATCCGTTGTTGGTGGGAATGTGGATTGTTGTAGCCACCGTGGAAATCAGTATCAAGATTCTCTAAAACTAGATGTTCCATTTGATTCCCCTTCTTGGTATATTCCCAGAGGAAATAAAAGCATCACAACACAGTTATATGTGAATAACAATGTTTATGGCACCAAAAACTATAATAGTTCACTTTGGAAATAGCTCAAATGCCCGTCTATGGATGAATAGGTAAAGAAGGTGTAATTTTTTTTAAATTGTATTAATTTTAATGAGAAATAAAGAACAATGAGACAGTTTCAAAACATTATAAGGACTCTTACAATAATTAATACACTGCATATTGTTGTCTTCATAGTAGTTGTGTAGAGTACAAGATATAGACATGTTATCTTTTCTAAACATTATTAGTACAAATAACATACAATAATTTTTTCTCATTGAACTAAGAGAGAGAAGCTGTATTTATAGTCCAAGAGTACATAATAGTAGTGACTTTTCAGCAGAACTGGCAATGTCAAAAGCTGTTGACTTGAGCCTTTTACATCTTACCATATTAATATGGCTTTAGGTTTTAATACCTCCTGGTTAGAGTTATCTGCTGGATCATTAATACTAAGATAAAGCAAGACCTATATAACAAAATGTGTAACTTGAGTATCTGACAAGGTCAGTCAAATCCCCTCAGCATTTAAACTGAAACCATGTACAGTGTTTTGTAGAACTTTTGTCAGTGTCTGCCATCTGGATGAGTCACGGCCATTGCTTGACCAGCTTGCTCCCTGTGAAAGCCTAAGAGAATGTTTTCTCTCTAGGTGACTCTCCTTAGACACACTACATATTGTTTATCCGTTTCCCTTGTGGCCTCACGATCTCCTTGAACAGAAAATTTGTAACACCACTAAGTTACAGGATGTTGCAGTACAGGTTCTCTAGTTTCCTGAGTCTTCACTGACCTTGACGGGCTAGGGCCAAAATATTGGCTATCTTTGTAGCCCTTCTTTTCCTCTAATTTTTGGTCTGTAACTTAAGTTTCCAACTCTCCAGAAGAGACACTTAGTGACATTATTACCCTATGACATAGGCACTTGAGCTTAACATCATTATCTTTCTGAATATTAAACACCTTACACTTTACATGGAAAAGATATTTTCCATCAATCATTGATATTCTAATAAATCTCTAAAGAATGTGATAAAAAACAATTATAGATTTTCAGATAAAGACTTAGAAATCAAATGACCTTAGTTACATTTCTCTTGTTGCTGTTACAAATACCTGAGGCACAAGCTTACGGAAGGAATGGTTTATTCAGCTCACATTTACTGGAGGTTTCATAATTTAAAGCAACCTGAATTACAGAGCAAAACCTCAATACTGCCACCATGTCCAGGATGATTTGCTCCATATCTCCGAGATAGAATGCTGCCTGGCAGGGGAGGGGTTCTGACAGCATGTGCCGTCAGCTTAACAGTTTGTGCCTCTCTTGCCCACACACCTAAAGCCCCACCCTGGTCCTTTGGTCCTGCCCCTTGAGCCACATGCTTGACAGCCCCATGATTTACATGAGGCTTTGGGGGAAAACTCGATACAAACCATAACATTCTGACCCACGATCCCCAAAGTCTCATATACATCCCTTTCTTCAGAAGGAATTTTAGTCCATCTATAATAGTTTACAAAGTCCCAACAGTTTCAGCATTTGCTGAAAAGTCCAAGTCCCAATTTTCTTCCAAGATCCAAGGCAAACTCTGAACTGTAAGCCCCTATACAAATGAAAAATTAAAAACATCCAACATTTAAAAGCAGAAGATAAATACTGCCATTCGAAAAGATACACAGGAAGATACAAACCACTGGGGACAAAACAAGTACAAAATCCAGCAAGGCAAAAATTAATTCCTATAGTTCCATGAGGAGCCTGCAAAGCAATCTGTGGCAAATTGTGAACTCTATGTGGCTCCACCCTTAGGGCACTTCTGTTGGTTGTAGCTCCCATGGGTTCTCTCTTAGGCTATCTTTGCTCTGTCTTTGCAGTTTTCCTTAGATAATCCACGTTCCTGTATTTTCCAAATTTGGGAGTTTTCCACAGAGTAGGCTTCTCACTCACAGCTTCACATGCTGCCCTCCCCTGGGCACACTGCCTGGCCTCCCAGGCCTTCTTCTGAAACCAAGGTGGAATCCTTCTTAACCATAGAATTCCTGCATTCTGCATGCACCTAAAACCAACACCACGTGGATGATGCCAAGGTCTGCTGCCAGCTGGAGCAGTAGCCAGGCCTCCTTCTCTCTTAGTTGTAGGGATTAAGCAACTGACTTTCTGAACACTCTTACCCTCATTCCAAGAAACAAATTCTCTCTGCTGGCACCATTCTGTAGTCTGGTGTGGCCACCTCCTCCATTCTGGAACCTGGTGTGAGTGCTGCCTCCATTCTGTAACATGGGGCTCTGTGACTTTCACTTCAAAGTAAAATCCCTCACTCTTGAGATTCCGAGGCTGCAAAGAGTGAGACACCCTCAGGACATCTTTTCTATTCTCCTGTTCCTCTTGGGTAATGGAGATCTCAGCTCTCTCTTTGCAGTCCACAGCCTTCCTGGTGCTTTCTTTTGGGCCAAACCCACAATATTTTAAATCATTCAGCTGGGTTCTTTGCTCTTTATTCTCAACGTATATTTGACTAAGACTGCCCCCAGCAACAACCATGCCACTGCCCTGATATTTGACTGCTTTGAGATTTCCTTTGAAAGATTAATCTGTCTTCCATCTCGATCTGAGGCAGTCCCTGGACATGGGCAAAATTTGCCAAACTCTCTGCCAAGGCAAAACACAAATGATCTGGAGTACAAAAACCAATGCAGTCTTTCTTCCCAGGAGAAATTCTCCCAGCCTGGTCTTCATGCGTAGGTTTTGTATCAATCTTCTTGTGTGAGCTATGACCAGAACCACCCCTACAGATGTAACAAAACTCTTCCCCCGCTGTGCTCATAGGTGACATCTCTAAACCTTTCCTATATCTTCTCATAAGCCATTCCCAAAAGCTTGTAACCCACATGGACAGGTATAGACACATCAATGACCCAACTCTCTTGGTACCAAATTCTATCTTAGTTACCTTTCTCTCATTGCTGGGACAAATAACTGACACACAAGCTTAGGGGAGGAAAGGTTTATTCAGCTCACAGTTATTGCAGGTTTCCTAATTTAACACAGCCTGAATTACATAGCAAGACCTCGAGACCCCACCACTATGTCCAGGATGATTTACTCCACACATCCCAGAGAGACTGCCACCTGCCAGGGGGAGGGGCTCTGACAGCACCAGCACGTGCTGTCAGTTTAACAGTTCATGCCTCTCTTGGCCATGCCCCTAAAGCCCCGCCCTGGTCATTTGGCCCCGCTCCTCGAGCTGCACGTTTGCAGACCCATGATTTACATGATACTTTGTGGGGACAGCTAGATACAAACCATTACACAAACTACATACAAAATTGTAGCAGGTCAATCTAATGGCACTTTTATCTTGTCTCTTATTCTCCTCTGTTACCTTTTTCAGAAAAACAAACATTTACTTGAGAGAGAATATAGCAATAATTTATGTTACATTAAAGCACTACGCAGCTGGGCGTGGTGGCACATGCCTGTAATCCCAGCACTTGGGAGGCTGAGGCAAGGAGGATTAGTGTGAGTTTGAGACCAGCCTGGGCTACAAACGTAAGCTCAAGGCCATCCTGAACTGCACAGCAAGACCCTGTCTCAAAAAAAAAAAAAAAAAAACACTATGCATTTAGAAGACCAGAATGATAGGTATTTCAAGCATTGCTTTAGTATTGTACTTTGCTATCTTTAGTGTAGTTGCTTAGTTCATATGTGTTAGCATATATAGTAGTCAGGGTGAGAGTTCTACCAATTAATTGCTAGATTCAAAAACCTGTTGGAGATTCTTAAAACCATTTTCTTAACCATTCTGTGTATATAAATGTATGGTTTTGCTCCTGCCATGTTTCATAGTTTTTCTCCTTGCTCTCAAGAAGGCATGCATTTGTTTGTTTGTTTGTTTGTTTGTTTGTTTTTACAATGGAGTAGTACTCTACCAAAAAGAAGGATAACCTTGATACATTATAGGTAAATGAATGCACTTTGAGACCATATTCTTAACTGAAATAAATGACACACATGCTTATATATTTCATTTTGTGTCTGGAATGAGAAAGTGAAAGTATAAATAGTAACCAAAATACCTGACAATCAAATTGAAGATAGGAAAGGTTTTGCGTAGCTCACAGTTACTGGAGGCTGCAGTCCATACTCAGCTGGATTTAAGGCAGAGTGGCAGATGGCAGGGACCAACCTTTCATGGTGGTAGCCAAAAACTAGAGAACAAAAGGAGTGACAGGAGCTCAGCCAGATATCTTGCCTCTCTCCCCTCCTTACATTGTAATGCAATTTACCTGCCTCAGTCAGACACATCATCCACACCCACAGTGATCAGTTATGAGTTCCAGAAGCCACCCCATGCCTGCATGAGGCTTTGGTAGGACAAATAGATGCAAAATATAACAAATGGCAAGCACAAAAGGAAAGAGGAAAAGAGAAGAGAAAAAGGGAATAGAAGGAGAAAAAATGCTAGAAAGCTTTTTGTAAATAATGTGAGGAATAGGAATTAAATGGAAGGAAAGATAATGGAGACAAAAGATATATTATACACCAGTTTTGTATAATCAATGCCACCATAATTTGTATCTAAAGTGTACCAATAAAATGGTGGTACATAATGCCCGCACTTGAGAAGATGAGGCAGAAGGGTTGCTTTGAGTTCAAGGCCAGCCAGAGCTACTTAGTAAATTCAACCTCAATCTGAACTACATGGTGAGAACCTGTTTCCAAAAAATAAAGAAAGAAATATTAAAGTATATCAATAAAATAAATTTTAAAAAGAACAAAATCAACAGCATTCGTATGCAGTTAAAATTAATTGACTGACAAAAAATTAGGAAAGCAACACAGATTTGCACTTTCATAAGAAATTAAGTACTTAGGAATTAACAACCAAAAAATTGAAAGACCTCTACTCTAAAATCTACACTACTTTGAACAAAGTCAACGGGACAAGAGAAAATAGGGATATATCCTATTTTCCTTAATAGAAATAACAAATATTAGCTGGACGTGATGGCGCACGCCTGTAATCCCGGCACTCGGGAGACTGAGGCAGGAGGATTGGTGCGAGTTCAAGACCAGCCTGGGCTACAAAAATGAGCTCGAGGCCAGCCTCAACTGCATAGCGAGACCCTGTCTCAAAAAAAAAAAAAAAAAAAAAGAAAAGAAAAAGAAAAGAAATATTAACAAAATGGCTGATTTCTCAAAGCTAATACAGAGTTTTCATACAATTTTAATCAAATTTCAATACTATTCCTTTCAAAAGTAGAGAAAAACATCTTACAATTCATTTGCTGCTAGAAGAGACTCAGAATTGAAAAAATGCAGTCTTAGACAACTACAGCAAACATGAAGCATTATAATCCCATACTTCAAATTACATTATAATACTGTAGTGATAAATACAGACATATGGATTAATGGAAGAGATTGGAGGATGAAGAAGTAACCCTAGGCATATATATATAATCTTTGACCATTGGGCTACAGATATATGTTGGAGGAAAGATAGCAATTTTACTAAATGATATTGGAAAAACTGGCAAGTCACATGCAGGACTTTGAGTCTAAAATTATGTCTCCTGTGATGTGCCAAAATAAAATCAAAACAGACTGAATATCTAGATGTCTAAATACGAACTGCTGCTGAAAATTAAAACAGAAAACTCTTGAAAAATTGAGAATTTCTTGATGGAATCAGACCTGTTCAAGAAATAAGGTCAACAATCATCAAACAGGATCATGTCAAAGTAAATATCTCCCTACTACAGCATTAAAAAACAGAGTAAGGAGATAATGTAAAAAATGGAAAATCATTGCCAGCTATTTCTCTGATAGAAGATTAATGTCTATAATATTTAAAGTACACAAAATAATTAGGCTAATAAAAATAAAAGTCAATCAACATGTGGGCAACTGAAACAAGTTGACCAATAAATATATACAAATATTTAACATCTTTGGTACTAGAGAAATGTAATTAAAACAACACGAGATTTTGTCTTACTCCAGAAAGAATGATAAGCAACAAAAAATAATTATGTACCCAGAAATGATCCATAAATGATGTAGAAAACAGAAACCATCTACACTGTTGGTGGTAAAGTAAATTAGTATAATCAAAATTAATATAAGGATTCCTCAAAAAATTTAAACTAAAAAAAAAAAAACTAAAAAAAAAAATTTAAACTAGAATTTTCATTAGATCCAGCTATTTTCATTCTAAGTATCTTCCCAAAATGTTAAAAACTGCTGCATATATACTCATGTTTGTAAAAGAACTACTTATCATCTCTAAATCTTGGAAGCAGCCCATATATCTACCAGCAGATGAATGGATAAAGAAAGTATGTTATTCCTCCACAATGAAGCAGCACTAAATCATAAAGAAGGATAAAGTTGAGCCATTTGTGTGAAAATGGATTCACCTTGAGCACAAGGTTAAAAAAGTTAGACACACAAGTTATACAGTTGGATACTACATCATTTGTCTTACATGAGGAACGCAAAATGTAAATAAAGGAAAAAATAAAATAGACAATAAGAAATAGGACACTCATATTCTGTCAAACAGACCAACTCAAAAGGTGCAGGGCAGAGAAGTTTGTATACTATTATTAAAAGAATTTCCAAGGCAATAAAAATAAGTTTCTAAGCTTCCTAACGATATTTGCTCATATGCAATACAGACAATATTATTTCAATTAGTATAAAGAATATCTATTATCACGCTGGTAACATGGTACTCATAATGTTTCATAAGTGACAAAAATGTGACTTATTAAAGAAATTTAATTTCATAACACTTTCATCATATCAAAAGCCATCATTCTTTTCAAAATTCAGAGAAAGAAAATATCGCTATGATTTAAAAATTAAATGTGACACAAACTTTTTCATCAAGATTAAGGATGTATAATTATAATTCTTGAAAGACACTTAATCTAATGATGTTACAGAATATAATGCCAAAAAAGTGTTCTACAATGAGAACTTGATTTATTTACTCATGTGTAATAAAACTTCTGAACTCAATGAGAAAAGTATTTATTTTGTCAATGTGTAGCCCTGATTTCAGGGTCATTTTGAGTCAATGTATTTAAACCACATATGATAATTCATAAATACTAACGAGTGTTAGGGTACAATCAGAGTTGCTGGAGATAGCACGTCAGTCATAGTGAAAGAAATGCTCCTGTGTTCCATCAAGGATGAATTATACACATGAATCCATGCATTAATAATTTTTAAAAATTTGTTCTTTTTCTTCTTTATTGCATTTAATAAAAGCATGCATTAATGATTAACTGCAAGGTTAGGGAGATAGCATGGAAGTCTAAGTACCTGCCTGGTAAGTGCAAGGTCCTAGGATCAATCCCTGGTTCTGGTAGCACATGCTGTGCAGACCCCAGAACTGTTAGTGGTGGTAGACACCTGTAATACCAATACTGGGAGGGTTGAGACAATAGCATCACTAGGAGTCTGAGTAGCATAGTGAGACCCTGTACCAAATAAAGAAATGAAAGACTAAAATAATAATAATAATTAACTGTAATTTGACTGGGGAGATATCTCAGTAGTTATAAGCACCTGTCTGCCAAGGTCAAGGTCCTGAATTTGATCCCTGGTATGCAAAGAAACAAAGCAAAAAATATGTTTATAGTATTTTCCATGAAAACCCTATGTGGTATAGTCATATATGATGTTGTCTCTGTTACTAAGTAGTTTACAGTTTACTTAATGAAGCATAAATAATAAAAAGAAAAATGACATATGACATATGACATAAATGTGAGGAGTTTCTTGATGAACTATTTTGGGAGTTCAGAGTAGCGATGTTCTTTTGGACTGCATGATATAAGGAAAATGCTAGTTAAAATTGAAAGAAATGTTTAGGATTTGTACATGGAACTATACTGGGTAAAGAGAAGAAAATATATCATAGTGATAATATTCAGAAAGGGAAAAACAAAAACTGCCTAGAAGTAGAGAGCACACTGAACTGTCATAAGTAGTGTTTCCAAGATGAAGTTTCTATCATGAAAGTGTTACTGAAAGACAACTCCAGAAAACTAATTGGGAGCAGGAAAGCAGAGATAGGAAACTGACAACTAAATTTTGTTAAACAAAGTGAAATGTATGTGGTATTGAGGCGTTACTAATTAATAAAAAACAACTAGCTGCAGTGGGATGACTCGCCTCTGAGAAATGGCTCTACTGTATGCATACTAAAAGGAGTATATTAATGAAGGACAAATAATAAGCAATGCATTCTTTTTTTATGTATGTAGTAGAAGGGTGTACAGGGTCTCACTACTTAGATTGGACTTGTAATGTTCTTCCTGTTTTCAGCATCTCAATTGCCACCAGAACAGTCTCATTCACTGTGTCAACACCTCCTGAGGGCGGGGCCAGTACTTCTGGCAGGGACCAAACTGGTTCCTTTCATCTGTGTGAGAAGGTGCTTTACTCCAGGAAGCCATCTGGCTGGCCTACAAGCCATATATTCTTTTATCCACTCCTAAGCACTTATCCTTAGTTACCGGTACCACTAAAGTAAAGTTTTGACTTTTGAGGGAGCTCAGAGATTAACTAGAGTGCTTAAAGATCTATGCTTAATAGAGATATAAATATTAATTCTTCCTTCAAGTAAATTTATTTCTATTGAGACTGCCACATACAGTGATAATAGCTGAATAGAATATGTGGTTTCTGGAAAAGAAAAGTACTATCAAAATCAGATTAATTATAGCCACATAGTAAATTCTTTAGAAAATGTATGTAATTCACTGTGCTATTTTGAATAATGTGCTCTGTTGTTTCTTCTCTTCATATGTACAGGTAGCAGATAACTACATAACTACGTGTGTGTTGACTCAGAAACCATGGACTATTAACTTTATACCAGTTATTATACATGTAGTCAATTTCCATTCAAATCAGTTACTACATTTGATACTTATTGATAAATCTTTTCATAGAGATGTTGAATTTGTATTAGTAATAAATGTTATAACACATCATTCATTCAGATAAGATAGATAATAAATAATCTTAATGGAATTACCAGGCAAGAGGCTGGTTGGCTCTTTTTAATAAAAATGTATTGAACACATAATTTTTTCCCTAGCCTAGTATTTCAAGGCACAATGATGAAAGGGATCTTGATAGTTATCATGAAATTCATTGTAGAAATCAAAGCACTTTAGAGTAATAAAAGAGTCACTATTAAATTACAAACAAATAAATGGCAAATGAGGGCTATCCTAAGAAAACTGATGTGTATTTATTTAACTCATAGAAGCTATTCTTTGTATCTTGATGGAGTTGGTATTTCAAAATCTCTTAGAATACGTCTAGAGGTGTAGTTCAATGTCACAGTGCTTGTCTAGTAGGCATGCCCCCGTTTTTTGTCCACAGTTTTATAATAGTTAAAAACATAAACAATCACACACACACACACACACATGCAGTCAAACACAAACATGTACAATAACAAATTCAATTGCACAAACAGTTATATCATCAATTATAAATTTGGGTCTGTTGGGAAAAGAAGAAGGGCTTTGGAAACTAGAATGACCATGAATTTAAGCTTTGAAATTTAAAAATGAGAAACTATTGACTAGGCATAGACATCAAGATAAAGATAGATGTTGGAAGAAGTCTGAGTTAAGTGGGAAAGTTGAAATGAAATAAATGTGAGAGAAAATCTGAGGAAGTGTGCCGGACCCAAGCCTGTGCTTATTTTGGAATGGGTGTGTGAATAGAATTTCTTAGGGATGATGCAATTGACTTCTTAGCTCTCCTTGAAAAGCAGTCTAAGAAGATAGCACTTCTTACTTCCCCTGTAAGAAGTGATTTCCCACTTTAGAAAACCAATTTCTATTATGGATTTCATGCACCTTGGGCTCAATAGGCAGGGATATGATTGCATCAGAAAGTAGTATGCAGTATGTGCACTTTAAAATTATTCACAAAATAATAGCTTGCAATCTTTACGTAAATCAGTAAGCTTTCTGGCCTCTATCACTCCCTCCCAGCATGGCAAGGAAAGTGCAAACATCATCCTTTTAGAAAGAAAATGACTGATGAAATATTAATAAAGATTACTGACAAAGTAAGCACTATGACTCAGGTTTTATTGAGCTGCAGCAACTGGATGGGAAACAAATATATTCAGCATCAGGGCAAATAATTTAGATATTTTAAGGGCAATGACATTACTTTTATTAAGCATCAGGGAGTACTTTTGAGTGGAGGAACTTGAGGAGCCAGAGAGAAAGAGGGGATTTTAAAGTGGGAATAATTTTATGAAGATTAACACCAAAAAGGGATTTAATTAAAAATCTCACAGTACATTCACAAATGAGCACGTAGGACTTTCTTTTCCTAAGTGGGTCCATTTCCTTCAAGTCTTATCTTTTCAACCATCACAGGAATTGATTTAAGATTTCATATTTATTAATTTGACTGGATAAGGTGAATTTTTAAAATATCAAATACATTGGAAGATTTAGAAATTTGCAATGTAGGTTCAGTGAGATTACTGACAATTTCATACATTTCAGTAGGTTTTTCTTTTACATCCTTAGTGAAAGACTCATGGGGAAAATTCAGAAGGGAACTACTGTCTGAACTGTGGAAGGAACACATATTCTATTCTCTATAACTTTCTTCATTCTCAAGGATTATTTATCCCTGGGGTTATAGTGGGCAGGAAGGAAGGAGAGAAGGTAGAGAAGATGAGAAGAAGGGAAGGAAGGAAAGAAAGAAGGAAGGAAGGAAGGAAGGAAGGAAGGAAGGAAGGAAGGAAGGAAGGAGAGTCTTATTCAAAAGCTGAAAGACTTATATTCAAGAATAGCATATTCAAAGTCACCCCTTTGTGTAACCCCCTAAATGATAAAAAGATGGCTCAAAGATTAGGCTGTGATCCTCAAGTGTCAGTTGTAGTCAGGTTGTATTATCAGTGCTTTCTTCTTCTCCTCCCTTTAGGAAAGTCCTCTCATCATCATTTTTTCTCTAATTCTAATATGTTGTAGATGGGCCGTGAACCATAGCATATACTCTTCAAAGAGGTAAGTTATGCATTATTGAGGTGAAATGAGAAAACATACATTGGTGAAGAAACATACTAATTTTTATATGTGAGGACTTTAAAGCCCACAGAGACCATCAGTAACTTATTCAAGATCATAAAATGAGTTACCAAGAAAGTACAAAATATATTTGAAATCTGCTCAACCATAGCAGATTTCCTTCCTTCAAAAGGATATCACTTATTTAAAAACTTTAAAAAGTATCAGGGCCTCTTCTGATAGGAACTTACCTGTAGTATAGAAAGGTAGCTATGATCATTCTATAAAAGAAAATAAATTAAAATACAATAAGACTACAGCTCTTCTCAAAGATTATAGTTCATGAGGCTGTCCAGATTGCTCAGAGGTATGAACACCTGCCTGGCAAGTGCAAGGACTGAGCCATCACAGTACCACATTCTGCCCCAGCCACAGCACCCAGGGTGCACCCTATCGGTCACCTAAACCAGGTGTGGTGGTGCATACCTGTAATCTTAGCTCTGGGGAGGCTGAGACAGGAGGATAATTAGGCATCCAAGTTGCATAATGCAACATAATAGAAAGAGAGAAAGAAAGAAAGAAAGAAAGAAAGAAAGGAAGGAAGGAAGGAAGAAAGAAAGAAAGAAAGAAAGAAAGAAAGAAAGAAAGAAAGAAAGAAAGAAAGAAAGAAAGAAAGAAAGAAAGAAGCAAAGAAATTATAGTTCAGTTGCATATTTGTGATCATAATTATCTCATGTGTCTTTGTTACTCTTCTATCGTTGCTGGGACCAATACCCAACAGTCAAAATGAAGGAAGGAAAGATTTATTTAGCTCACAGTTACTGGAGGTTTCAGTCCATATTCGGCTGGCCCAAGGCTGCGTGGAACAGGGCAGAGATCATCCAGTTCATGGTGGCAGAACAGCAACAATCATGATAGAGGTAATCAACCAACCCAGGCAGCAGACAGCAACAGCATCATGACATCAGAGCAACAGCTGGAGTCTGTCTCTCTTTATATTACATTCAGACTCTCTGCTTTAGGCTAGCTACCCTAGACCACACCCATAGTCCCAGCCATGCTCAGACCGATAATCCTGCCAGTATTAAAACACACAATCCCAGGGATCATGGATCAAGTCACAAACTCTAAATCAGTACTAAATCACATAATCCCAGTGACTCATTAGTCAAGGCTCAATCTATGGAAGTCCCCGCCCATGACTGCATCAGGCTTTGGGGGAACAACTAGACATAAACCATAACATCATGGAACTAGGGAGCCAAATGAAAGACAAGAAGATACAAGGACATCATTTTCATTTCAAATTTTTGTAAAGGCAAAAACAAACTTCCAATATAATTTTAAAGGGAAATACATGACTGTTGTATTGCTGTTGCATTGTAAAAGCTAAAGAAATTGTTCTCAATCAGTCAAGGCTTAAGAAAAAAGATCTAGTTGTAAATGTATAGATTTATACTATAAAATGTGTTGAACTTTGTTGTGAAACATTAGCTGCTTTCAGTGACAAGAGAGGATAGATATGCTTAAAATTCTACTGCTTATACAATAAGACGATGAGCCTTCCATAGCACCCTTTAGTCAGTTAAATAATACTATATATTAGGGACCTTATTAGGCTGCATAATTCATGCATATTGGCAAAATTCACGTGTTGATTTTCTTTTATTAATAGGTGTTAAAATCTAATGAACTGAAAGAAGCATCATTTCAAATTTATTATGAAGAACATCAATATCAGAAATGAAAATATGACTTTAATTAATTTTATAATTTCTCCCCTGGTTTAGGCTCTTAAGTCAAAAGTTTTACTCTAAAACCATAATGTATGTATGTACAAAAACATAGAATACAGCCTTAACAAAAAACAAACCAGAATGGCAAACATTTGGCAACTTCAAATTCTAAACTGAGAAATAAACAAACACAAAGAAAAACATGAAAGGTGTTTTACTAAAAATTTCTATGCATTAAAAGCCCAATCATTTTTTTTTTTGTCTTTTTGAGACAGGGTCTCACTGTGCAGTTCAGGCTGGCTTTGAGCTCACTTTTGTAGCCCAGGCTGGTCTTGAACTCGCAGCAATCCTCCTGCCTCAGCCTCCCGAGTGCTGGGATTACAGGCGTGAGCCACCACGCCCGGCAAAGCCCAATCATTTTAATCCATCCAAGATATATTTCTTTTGTTATTCAGATTCACATATCAGTAAAACTATATATTTCTATATACATTTAACTTTATATGCAATCAAAATAAACTTGTTCATATCTTCCCCTTTAAAAAATATTAGAAGCAGGACAAGCACATTAGGATCTAAAATTAATTAAAAATATAAGTTGATGGGAGAAATTGCAATAAAATATGACATTATTACAACAAACTAGAATACAATATATCTGACTGTGATTTTGAAACTGAAAGCACTACAAGTTGGGATTAATCATAGTATGAATAACAAATGTCAATAAACAGGCTCATGGTACTATGTTACATGCCTTCACATTTAATGTTTATGCTTCTTGGTTTCTTCAAACAGGAAGTCAAAATTCTTACATTCTGTTAGATTTTATTTATTGTTATTGATTTGAATTTGCACAAAATATAATTCATATCTTGCTGATATTTGAAGCATTTTCCTTTTTAAAGTGGCAAGTATAATTTCCTGCAAACATACCATTTTAAGACTTGTTATAGTTTATGTCTACAAGTCCCCCCCCCAAGCCTCATATCTTCATAAGTAGGATTTGAGGGATGTTATTGGAGGATGGGTGTGTGATAGTCAGCAGCTGATTAGTCCACCTGTGAGTATTATAGGTGACTTACGGTTAGGGCAGAAGGTGGGATATGGTGGAAAGTCATGTCACCTGGAAAGGTTTATGTTTTCCCAGTTATTCCCCTAATACTCTCTCTCTCTCTCTCTCTCTCTCTCTCTCTCTCTCTCTCTCTCTCTCTCTCTCTCTCTCTCTGTCTCTCCCTGGTTGGCCAAGACATCATGCTATGGAGCCAATGTTTATAGGCTGAGGGACTCAAATTTTTACAATCTCTGAAAGAAAATAAACCTTTCCTTATACAGTTGAAGGTGTCCAGCATTTTGTCACAACATTGAGAAAGTATCTAAAACAAAGATAGTTCACTCTCTGATGATGCTACATTAAAAACAAATCAAGAATAGCTGAATATCAATGAAAGATATAATACCTATTTTTATCATCCAGTCTGTTGCTCAGATTAATAGATATTGCTATGCAAGATGGAACACATGCTTAAATATTTACCACATGCTTTACTGTTTTGAAAATCTGTAACTTGTGTTTTGTTGGATGATACCCTATTTCCATCTTTTTTTTTTTGGTCTTGTTTTTACTCTTAAAAATAAAAGATTTTTTTTAAAAAAAATCTAAATAGATAAATAAAAAATAAAAGAAAACAAACCAGCATGTCTATGTCAATATGTAAAGATACGGATTCTGAGTATACAGAATTTTACTTTTGGTGTCTAGATAAACAAAAACAGGTAAAAGAGATCATTCCAGGGACCCTTGAACAAATATTTGTATGGGAACTTCAATTGTATAAAAACCTTTATTAGAAAAGAATTATAAAATACATTGGGCCATGTAAAATATAGTCTTGATGAAGATTTAGGATGTAATATCAACATAGACAATTTAGGGTTACGGATAGAGAGAATATAGATTTTTGTATAATTTGTGGAATGAAGTGCATGCAAAATTTCTTCAGAAATGCTCTAGAAATAGCCCTATCCATTTAACTCGCAAAATCACCTCTTTGTGGATTTTATCATCCAATAGGTAATTTCTAACTAATTTCATATTTTTAACTTTTCTTTTATGAGAAATATTACTTCATCATTGCATAGCTCACGGGGAATTGTTACATGCATGTAACTCATGTCAGTTTTTGATCTTCTGCCCCTCTTCTCCGTCCTGAATTCCCTCAATTTCCTGATTCCTTTTCCATTCTAAACAGTTCTTCCTATGTCCTATTGTCTTTTTATTTTGCTCTTAATTTATATTTTGAATTTCTCATATCAGCAGGGTTTCCATGGTTCTTATACTTGTTTATCTTCCCATCAATGATTTTGCTCTCATCCCTGTGGCCTCATCAACATTTTCTATTATTTGATTTCTTGATGACACTTTATTTATTTATTTATTTATTTATTTATTTATTTATTTATTATTTGTGGGTGGTCAGCCCACCCTGCTGGGGAGGCTGTTGCTGCATATTGTCAGGGATCTAACCTCAGTCCTTGCATGCTTGCCTAAACTTGCCTAACCAGGTGCTTTAGACAGCTGAGCTATCTTGCTGGCACATTACTATTAGTTCTTAAAGGTTAACTTCAGTGTTTAAAACAACCTTTCTTCATTCATTCTTCTTTTAATGGCCAGATATGGTGAACATTCTTTCATATATTTATTGTTCATTTTTACTTCTACTGAGAAATGACTATTCAATTCTATTGCCCATACCACGAATCTTTCATTTTGCGTGGGGTCAATTTTTTTGAGTACTTTATATATTATGTCTCTAGTTATAGGAATAGCCAGCTAATTTTTCCATGTTGTACATTGTCTTTTACTCCTATTTTATTTCCCTTGCTGTGCAAGGATTTTTAATTTGATATGATGTTATTTGGTGATTTATGTGCAGTTCTGATCCCATTCACAAGAGGTTGTATTCTTTTTTTTTTTCGGTGCCAAGTACAAAACCTAGGGCTTCCAGCTTGCTATTCAAGCATTCTACTGCTAAACCAAATCCACAGTGCCTCTGGGTCCATGCAGAAAGTTCTTGCCTAATTTTATGTCTGCAAGAGTCTTACCTGTTTTATCATTCAGATTGTTTCAATTTTCAAAATGATGACTAATCCATTTTTATTTAAGCTCAGTACATGACAAAGAGATACAAGTATGGATTTAAATTCCTTATTCATGACTGCTTTTCCTAACAGTGTTTATTAAACAGACTACCTTTCCTTCAAAGTATGTTTTTGGCATCTTTATCAAAGATCAACTAACTTTGTTGACTGCAGTTTCTGTGCATCTACTGTTCTGCTTCACTGATGCACATGATTGTTTCCATGCCATTGTCATACTGTTTTTATCACTTCAACTTTGTAGAATAACTTTTAAATCAGGATTATGATGCCATTTGTTTATTGTTATTTACACTATTACTCAAAAGACTATCATCATTTTTCATTTTGTGAACAATAACTTGCATATGTTCTTGTAAATGTTATTACTGGATTTGTTGATGAGGAGGGGAAATGCAAGTCTTATCCAGAACATCAAGAAAAAGGCATAAAAATAACTTTCTTTATATTCTTGATAAATTTATAATCATATAACACAAAAACAACTTCCAAACATGTTCTTTCAACCTTCCATTTTCTCCTCTTCCTTTTTCCTGCTTCTCCTCCTCCATGTGACACTGGGGATAGGAACTCCCTCTAACCGTTTTAAAATTCAAAGATTTTTTTCTAAAATATTGAGTATCCCAAGGCAGCTAGGATGAGGCTGGTTCCATCGAGTCCATATGTAAGTATAATTTATTATATAGAACTATTGCAGCATAAAAATAAATTAAAAAGCAGATGAAAAAAGAAAGTGCAAATTTCCGAAAGCTTAAAAATCCGAATGACTAAGATTTAAACTAGAACTTGACTGTTCCCCTTAGAAAATTTAAAACAATATTTTAGTGAGTATTAGCTAGTTAAGTGGTGAATACATACAATTATAAAGATCGAAGGGATTAAAAGCCACAGTCTTTATACAGAGGAAGAAAAGAAAGAGGACTAGAGAGATGAAAATAAAGTTAGCAAACTTTATTAATACTTTTAATATCAAGGTAAAAGTTTTGTATTTCTATCATATTAACTCTCTGGAAAAGTCTTACTTTTTATGTCTTTTTAAACTATCATTTCCATTTCACAGATGGACAAAAATAAAGCACAAAGTCATTAGTTCTAAGTCATAGAAATAGTAAGAGTACTTTTTCATTTTTATTTTATCACATTTATTATTTAAGCTAATGGCAGAAAGAGACAACATTTATAAAATATTCATACACAAATTTTCAGAAAGATGTCTGTGTTAAGGTTAGGGACATTTTACTCTGTACTGAAGGAGACAGCTAAAATTTGAACTTAGAAAAAAATTATTAGCTTATTGCAAGCTTAAGTATAGTACACTACAATAAGGTATCTGTTTGAAATATTCTAGATCTATGTAGACCAAAATAGAAGCAAATAACCACATATGTTTACTTAAATATAACTTATTATTAATAATAATGTTGCTCAATCTAGTTACAATTTAAGTACAAATCAGACAGCACAGACATAGCCTATTTCCATAAACTCAGAAAGTTCTACCATGCAGAACTCATGAAAAATATTTACTATCTCTTAAAACTGCTACATGACATTAATAATAATTGAAATTATTATGACAGAAGCTACTTAATTTCCACGGACTTCCACGTCCTAATTTTCTAAATGATACTAATATATCATATGAAAATACTTATACATGTATTATTTGTATTATTATTTTTACAATAGCTGATATATTGTATAATATCCTCATCATATTTCAGAGTATAAGATGCAGACATGATTTATTTTCTAGACATCCTTAATACAGATCTTTCTTTTCATTGCACAATGAGAAAGTAGCTGTATATATAGTCCAATAATCCATAACATTAGTGGATTGTCAGCTCATCTGGCATTATCGGAGGCTGTTGACTTGAGCCTTTTCCAACTCAGCATATTAATATGGCTTTGCTTTTTCTACCTCATGGTTAGACTTTTCTGTTGGATGGTTAATACCAAGATAAAGCAAGGCCTATGTTACAAAAAATATGTAGCTTTTGTATCTGACAAGGTCAGTCAGGTCCCCTCAGGGTTTACCCTGAAACCATGCACTGCGGTTTGCAGATCTTTTGTCAATGTTGCCATCTGGATTAATCACAGTCATTGCTTGACCATTTTGCTCTCTGTGGAAGCCTGAGGGAATGTTTTCTTTCTAGGTGACTCTCCTCAGGCACACCACATATATTATTAATATGTGAGAAATATCTACTATTTTTGCTTTGCCCTTGCTTTTCACTATTGTGAAATTCCCTCTTTAATTGTATGTGACTCTTACAGTTCTATGGGTCAGGAACTCACTGTGCCCTGTCCTAAGAGTATACATATCATTTAGATTGACTATTCAGAGAATTCTTGTTTTCTAAATTCAATAACTAAACCCTGGCTAGTTATGTGACTCAAGCTAATCCAGTCCTTTAGAGGAGATCTTAAGTGAAAGAATGTCAGTCAGCTTTCTTTTATGTTCAAGCAGAATGTTATGTGATACTGAACTTCTGGTGACCATCTGTGCTGACCCCTAGAATTCTCGCTGGTAAAAAGAAAATAAAACCCTCAAGTTAAATACGCTGGAAATAGAGATTTTATTTATTTATTTATTTTTTTGTGTGTGTCTTTTTGAGACAGGGTCTTGTTATGCAGTTCAGGCTGGCCTTGAGCTCACTTTTGTAGCCCAGGCTGGTCTCGAACTCACACTGATCCTCCTGTCTCAGCCTCCCGAGTGCTGGGATTACAGGTGTGAGCGACCACGCCCGGCTAGAAATAGATATTTTATATGATGAAATTATTTGAATGACTGACTCTAAACACATTTTCTGAACACAGATTATCATGCTTATCTACTTAATGAGCTTCTACTTTTTATTTTAACTTGTTCTCCTTCAAGATAGATTTGTCTTGCTAAAAATAGTTTTCCTCAATTCACATGACTTCAAGTACAAAACACACTAACATTTCCAAACTATGATCTATTCCTTCAGCCTAAACATGAATATCTAGTTATCCAGACTAGGTATTTGGGACCTTAGTTATCCAGACTAGGTATTTGGGACCTTAAGCAGACTAAATTAAAATAAAATTCTTAATTACACCAAACCCAGTTGTCTTCACGATATCTGTATCAGCAAATTTCATCATCCTCTATTCAATTGTTCAAAACAAATCCTTAAGTGTCACCCTTGCTATATTTCCTCACAACCAAATAAAATCAATTACAAAGTCCTGAAAACTTTCTCAAAAAAAAAAAAATCCCAAATCTGACCATTCTTCTGTCTCTCAATTCATACAATTGTCATTCGAGCCACCATCATTTCTCTCCTAGGACAATGGAGTTAAAGACACCATAACTGGTGTTCCTGCTCTATTCCTATTTCTTTATAGCAGTAATTAAACAAAAAACCTGAGTAATGTTCTAGGAATCTAACAGGAATATCCTTAAGACTGTCATAGTGTCTTTCCATCAAAATTTGATTGAATTTACTATTCTTAACAATGTATCAAAAAATTATTCTAATGAACTTCTACTTACCTACTTCCCTAAACGTGTGTTCCCGGCCATCTTTGTATACTATGCACCACACATATTTTTGGAGGCATCACTACAGGAATTTAGCATTATCACTCCACAAGCTCTTGTCTATCACATGCCCTATTATTTTCTTTATAGTATTTATCAACAAACTGACATGTACTATTGTTGTCAATCAGGTACATATTATCTGGCAATGACTACACATACTGAAATATAAAATATCTCAGGAAAGACTAAGATTATCATATTCAGGATTCCTGAGGGTCGCAATTATTCAGAAGGTAGATTAAGTACCTTCAGCTTAATGAGTACAATATAAGACATAAGAATATAAGGTATAAAAAAAAAAAAGAATATAAGGTATATGTATGGAGATAATATCTTTTCTCACTAAAATTACTTTTATCAAATAACTAAAATAAAACTACTAATTTTGATCTATCTATAATACCAGTTTTATTTATAACAGTTTTTAGCAAAAGGAAACGAGTAAAATTCAAATATTTATGTTTCTTTGATTTATCAATTTGCCACAAAAACACTTCAAAAATAAATTTTCATTTCTCCACATGACACTGAAAAGTGAGTATAAGTTAAAGAAAGATACTAAAAATTTGTGTCTTCATTATAACTAAAATGTGATCTCAAGGATATAAAACATTAGGGGCTGGAGAGATAGCTCCATGGTACAAGGCCCTGCCTGGCAAGTGCAAGATTGTGAGTTTGAATCCCAGTCCCATAAATAAATAAATAAATAAATAAATAAATAAATAAATAAATGTGTTTCTTATATGAATCATATTATGAATTTTGAGCCCGGCGTGGTGGCGCACACCTGTAATCCCAGCACTTGGGAGGCTGAGGCAGGAGGATCAGTGCGGGTTCGAGACCAGCGTGGGCTACAAAAGTGAGCTCAAGGCCAGCCTCAACTGCATAGCAAGACTCTGTCTCAAAAAGGCAAAAAAAAAAAAAAGGATATAAAACATTGGTAAGTAAATGGCATAAACTTTCAAGAAGAAAATTATCTAATTGATGCTAACCAATATTTTGAATCCATGCATGAATCCATGCACAAAATATATGCTACAGATGTATAGGAAAGAAATTATCTACTAGATTTTGCAGGATTCTTGCAATAGAAAACAGAGTATTAAAGAGATTTATAGAGAAAAAAGAAATCTTTTGGAAATATGATCAGACAAAAAAGAACATAAAAGCAATAGAATAAATCTTTCTGCTGTATGTTCAGCCAGCAGAAATGACACAATACAAGTCAGTAAAGATGAGAGACCAAAGAAGAAAGCAAATCTGTTCTCTAAGGAATCAGAATGCGTAGTATATTAACTAAGGGATGAGGTATACTGTCATCTGATCAGAAGATTTGTCTGAATTCTCAAAATAGCATATTCACTGAGGCATTTTTAAACAAACACATTGTTTTACTTGATTTTAAATATAATGTGGTGTAATAAGTATGTATCAATTTTAGAAAGAATGAAATAATATATATCTCATAATCACATCACCCAATAATAAGCATTACCAAAATTCTATTCTTTCACATTCTTCTTATTCTTGGTTATTAATATTCATGAATAATCCTCTATTATGATATTCAGAGTATAAGTCTGAATCTCTTTTTGTAAATTTCAATCTTGTAAATATACCTTCTTGTGGACTCAATATCGTACTTAGCTGGGACTGCCTATACAATAAGTAGTAATTTTTCCAAATGGAAAACACTTTTTCTAGAGCTTGTGTCAGTGTCTGACATCTGGATGAGTCATAGCCATTGCTTGACCAACTTGCCCTCTGTGAAAGTTTGAGAGAATGTTTTCTCTCCAGGTAACTCTCCTTAGGCACACTATACATCATCGATCCCTTTCTGCTGTGGCCCCATAATATTGAACAGAAAATTTGGGACACCACTTAGCTGTGGCATGTTACCATACAGGTTCTCTTATGTCCTGAGTCCTCACTGACCTTGAAGGGCTAGGGCAGGTTCTGAAAATGTCTCATTACAATTTCTTGTTAAAATTAGTAAACAAAACAAAACAAAACAAAACAACAACAAAAACTTGCCCTTTAAAAGATCCAAGTCCTAATTGATTAGTAATTCAAAACAGTGACCAAAGCAAGTGTACACTGTTTTGGGCTGGCCTGATAACCCAGTGAACTAAAACACCTGTTTAGGCCCCTGGAGTACCCTGAGATGGTGACTGAGACTGGGTGTGGTGGCATGCTTCTGTAATACCAGATCTTGGGAGGCTGAAAATAGAATCACTACAAGTTCAGTCTGTGTAGTGAGACCGTGTACACCTTATAGACTCTATCCCAAATACAGAAAATAAAGAAAAACAAATGTACACTGTTTAAGTGAGTACTCAAGATAAGGGAACTCGGAATTCTTAGCATCTTAATTTTAGGATGTTTCAAGAAACTAAACTGTGTAATTCAACAATAAGAAATACTAAATGCGTTTTGCCTCACCTTTTGCCTCCTTTACTGATAGCATTTTCCTCCCCACGGTAGTAGTTCTTTTAAAGTAATGTAGGGCTGCTCTCCTTTAAAATGCCTTTTCTGAGCCGGGTGTGGTGGCTCACGCCTATAATCCCAGCACTCGGGAGACTGAGGCAAGAGGATTGGTGTGAGTTCGAGACCAGACTGGGCTACAAAAGTGAGCTCAAGGCCAGCGTCAACTGCATAGCGAGACCCTGTCTCAAAAAGACAAAAAAAAAAAAAAAGCCTTTTCTGAACAATTTTTTGATTACACATTCCGATATTTAATAAATGTATTACATGAAAAGTATATGTTATTTTTTCTTTTTAAATTACTTTTAATAAGATACATAAATATGATAGTTTAACAACATTTTAGTATATATTTGCAATAATTGACGCATTGAATATGGTCCTCACAACAGTAATACAGACCACAGGGTGTGGACATGATACATTTTGTAATTGATAATGGTAAGGAAAGGAGAAAAATTTTTCTCTTTGAACTAGACGAAGTAGATGTATATAGAGTCCAATGTTCCTTAATTGCAATGGGTTACTGGTGAAGCTGGCAATGTTGGAGGTTGTTGATTTAAGCCTCTTACACCTCATCATACTAATCTAGTTCTGTGTTTTATGCCTCGTAATTAAGCTTTTTCACTGGATAATCAAGGGCAGTTAAAGCAAGACCTGTATAACAAAACATTCATCTTTTGTATCTTCAGAGGTCAAATCCCCTCAGGACTGACTTTGGAACTATGTACAGTGCTTTGTAGAACTATTGTCAGTGTCAGCCTTTGGAATGAGTCACAGCCGTTACTTGACTAGTTTGCTTTTTGTAAAAACCTGAAAGAATGTATTTCTCTGGGTGACTCTCCTTAGACCAGCTGTAGTTCATTTGTCACTTTCCTCTGAGGTCCCATAATCTCCTTGATCAGAAAATTTGTGAAACCTCTGAGATATAGGATATTACAGCACAGGTTCTCTTATGTCCTGAGTCCTTACTGACCTTGAAGGGCTAGGACAAAAATATTGGCTATCTTCATACCCTTTCTTTTTCTCCAATTTTGGTCTGTTAAGTTACATTTTCAACCCTCCAACAGAGAACCTTCGTGATACTATTACTGTGTAACATAGGTAATTGAGCTTATCATTAGTGGCTTTCTGAATATCAAACATCTTTGACTTAGATTGAAATTGGCATTTTCCTACCATCATTGATATACTAATAACTCTCTATAGAATGTGATAAAAGCAGTTACACATTTTTACGGAGACATTTAGAAATGAATAGATGCACAAAATTGTAGCCAGTCAAGCCTATGGTATTTGGCCCAGTCTCTTACTCTCAATTAATACCTATTTTTTTTCTCTTAACAAATAATTTACTTGAGAGAGATTATAGCAGTAACTGAGTTTACACTGGGAGCAGTACACATCAAAAAGATGAGAATGACATGTATTCCAAGCATACATTTAGAGTTGCATGGTGCTAAGATCAATGTGATGAAACTTTTCAAGGTTTTTAAGACCAATATTTGATTCATCCTGTGTACATAAGTGCATGTTTTTGCTCCTGCTGTTTTTCCTCCCTTATCTGTTTCCAGTCACTTTGTTATTCAATCCATAAAAATATTCAGCTGTGTAATGCCCTTAAGTTTTTAATTCTTCTTTAGAGTTCTTACACTAGGGAGACTATACTATATTTACACATATAGGTCTGGTTTATTTCACTAATGAGTATGTGTTCAATATACATCCATTTATATATGAAATCTTCGAGCTTATCATTCTTTATAGCTGAGTAATATTCCATTCTATAAAAATACCACATTTTTTCAGAAATTCTTTAAATGATGAGCGTTTTGGTTGTTTCCAAGATTTGGCTCTTACAAATAACCCCAGTAGGGGGATAGCTGGATTGAATGGGATTTCCAGTTCTAGTTTTTTAAGGCTCCTCCACACTGCTTTCCACAATAGTTGCACCAATCTTCATTCACACCAGCAGTGAAGAAGGTTTCCTCTTACCCCATAACCTCTCCAACTTTTGTTGCTGGTTGATTTCTTTATGATAGCCTTTCTTTCTGAGATGGGGTGGTATCTAAGTGTTGTTTTGACTTATATTTCACGAATGGCTAGTGATGTGGAGCATTTCTTCATCTATTTATAGGCTTGCTGAATTTCTTTTCTAAGAACTGTGTGTTCATCTCAGATGCCCATTTCTGGATGGGGTCTTTGAATTTTGGAGCCCTAAGGGGTTTTAGTTCTTTGTAAATTATAGATAGAAGAACTTCCTCTGAGTACTTATTAGTTAATTTTTTTTCAAAATTTGTGGGTTGTCTTTTTACTCTGTTGGTGATTTCCTTTAATGAGCAAAAAATTCTTATTTAGAGGAGGTCCCATTTGTTGATGCTTTTAAATGTTAAACATGCATTTGATTTTTGTCCACGAACTTTTTGCCTAATCCGATGTCTTGAAGATTTCCTCCCACTTTTTCTTCCAGGAGATTCAATGTTTCTCTTTTAATATTTAGATCTTTAATCCATTTTGACTTTACTTTAGTGCATGATGATTGACTTGGGTCAAGTTTTAGTTTTTGGCATGTAGAGAGCCAGTTTTTCCAGCACCATGTGTTAAAGACGCTATCTTTCTTCCAGTAAACGTGTTTGGCCCCTTTGTCAAAAGTAAGGTGGCTGACTGTTTTTGTATTTGCTTATGCATCTTCTAATCTATTCCATTGATCCTCAGGCCTATTCTTTTGCCAATACCATGCTGATTTTATTACTGTAACTTTGTAGTATAACTTTAGGTCAGGAATTGTAAGCTGGGGAGATAGCTCCGAGGCACAAGTGCGAGGTCGTGAATTTGAACCCCGGTCCCACAAAAAAAAAAAAAAAAGGGAATTGTAATGCCTCCTGACGTACCTTTGTTGCCCAGAAATGTCTTTGAAATTCTAGGTCTTTTTTTGTTTCCAAATATATTTTAGGAATGATTTCTCCCGGTCTGTGAGGTATGTTGATGGTACACTAATAGGAATTGCATTAAATCTGTATAACAATTTAGGGTGTATGGCTATCTTCACAGCATTGGTACTTCCTGTCCAGCAGCATGGAATATCTTTCCATTTTCTGAAATCTTCTAGGATCTCTTTTTTCAGAGTAATGTAGTTGTCATTGGAAAGGTCTTTTACTTCTTTATCTAGGTTAATACCTAAGTATTTCATTTTATTAAGTGCTATTATAAAGGGTACTGATATAGCCAGGTGTGGTGGCTCACGCCTGTAATCCCAGCACTCGGGAGGCTGGGGCAGGAGGATCAGTGCAAGTTCGAGGCCAGCCTGGGCTACAAAAGTGAGGTGAAGGCCAGCCTGAACTGCACAGTGAGACCCTGTCTCAAAAAGACTAAATAAATAAATAAATAAATGGTACTGCTTCTCTAATTTCTCTCTCAATGTGTTTGTTATCTGTGTAGAGGAATGCTACTGACTTTTGTGTGTTGACTTTGTAACCTGCTGTGCAGCTGAGTTTGTGTATTAAATCTAGTAGCTTCTTAGTGGAATTTTTTTGGGTCTTTCAAGTAGATTATTATGTCATCTGCAAATAGTGATAATTTTACTTTTTCTTTACATATTCTTATTCCTTTGTTTCTCTTTCTTGTCTAATGGCTGTAGCTAATGATTCCTGAACTATATTGAGTAAGAGTGGTGATAGAGGACATCCTTGTACCGAATTTGGACTAAAAGACTTCAGTTTTTCCCCACTTAGAATTATGTTAGCTGTTGGATTGTTGTAGATAGTTTGTATCAGGTTGAGGTAGAGACCCTCTATTCCAATTTTCTATAGGACTTTGAAAATGAATGTGTTGGACTTTGTCAAAGGCCTTTTCAGCATCAATGAGATGATCATGTGATTTTTGGCTTTGGCTCTATTGGTATAATGTTTTGCATTTATGGATTTGCATATATTGAACCATCCTTGCATCCCAGGGATGAATCCAACATGGTCATGGTGTATAATCTTCTTGATGATTTACTATATTGTAGTGGTGAGCATTTTATTGAGGATTTCTGCATCTATGTTCATGAGAGAAATTGGCCTGTAGCTTTCTTTTTTACTTGCATCTCGGTCTGGTTTTAGTATCAGTGTAATACTTGCCTCTAGGAATGATTATGGAAGGATTGATTCCTTTTCAATTTCATTGAAGAGTCTGAGGAGTGTTGGGATTATATCTTCTATAAAATTTTTGTAGAATTTAGTAGTGAATCTATCAGGTCCTGGACTTTTCTTTGTTGGTAGGCTTTTTATTACGTTTTGTTTTTCATTGGCTGTTAATGGGTTATTGAGAGCTGTTATATCTTCTTGATTGAGTTAGAGTAATTTATACTTTTCTAGAAATCTATCCATTTCATCTGTCTCTTCAATATTTTGAGAGAAAAGATTCTCAAAGTAGCTATTTATGATCCTCTGTATCTCTGCTGTGTCTGTAGTAATTTCACCCTTTTCATTCCTTATTGCTTGAATTAGAATCTTTTCTTGCCTCTTTTTGATGAGGTTAGATTGGGGCTTATCAATTTTATTTAATATTTCAAAGAACCAACTTTTTGATTCATTAATTCTTTGTATTATTTTCTTTTTCTCAATTGAATTGATTTCTCCTCTAATCTTTATAAAGTCTTCCTGTCTTTTCATTTTCAGTTAGGTTTGTGCTTCCTTTTCTAGACGATTTGTGCACAGGATTAGAGTGTTTATTTGATCCTGTTTTATTTTCTAAATGTGTGAGTTCACAGCTATGCATTTCACTCTGAGAAATACTTTCATTGCGTCCCATAAATTCTGGTAGGATGTGTTTGAAATTTCATAAAACAGTAGATATTGTTCAATTTCTTGTTTAATTTTATCTGTAACCCACTGGTTGCTGAGAAGGGTGTTGTTTAATTTCCATGTATTTCTGGAGTTCTTGTAGTTTCTGTTGTTATTTATTTCTAATTTGTTTGCACTATGGTCATATAATATGCATGGGATAATTTCTGTTTTCTTTCATATACTTAAGCATAACCTATATACTAATATGTGGCCTACTTTAGAAAATGCTCCTTGTGCAGCTGCAAAAATGTGTATTTTGAAGTGGTTGGGTGGAACACTGTGTATGTCCACTAATTCCAGTTGTTTCAAGTTCTAATTCAACTCTGCTACTTCTTTGCTAAGTTTTTGTCTACTTACCCTATCTTTTTCCGATAAGGGGGTGTTAAGGTCTCCTGTTAAGATTGTGGTATTGGATATTAGACTTTTCATGTCCATGAAGGTTTGCCTTGCATAACTTGCTGCTCCTGTGTTGGGTGCATACATATTTATGAGTGTCACCACTTCAACTTGAAGTTTTCCACTAACCAATATGTAGTGCCCTTCTTTATTTTGTTTGATCAGTCTTCGTTTGAAGTTTAGACTGTCTGCAAACAGGATTGCTACCCCTGCTTTTTTTGACGTGCTGGAGCATGTAGTGTTGTTTTCCATCCTTTTACTTTTAGCCTATGTGTTTCTTTATGAGTTAAGTGCATTTCTTGTATACAGCATATAGTTTGGATTTTGCTTCCTTATCCACTCTGCCATTCTATTTCTTTTAATTGAAGAATTGAGTCCATTTACATTGACAGTTATAATTGAATATGTTGATTTATGATTGACATGATTTTTCTGAATCATTATCTACTTTAGTTTTCATTTGATTTTGATCATTCACACATTTCCTCGGTGAATTAGAAGAGGAGCTAAAAGGAAGCAAAACATTAAAATCTATCATCTTATGCAAAATAGAGATCAGGACAGACAATCTGAAGGAAGATTTGCATATGTGTCATTCAGGGCATCAAAATCATTATGTTTTTTTATTTTTATTTTTAATTATTTATTTATTTATTTTTCTTTGGGACCAGGGTTCAAACTCACGACGTTGCTCTTGACAGGCAGGCACTTGTGCCACAAAGTTATCTCCCCAGCCCTAAAACCATTATGTTGATGGTAATCAGCAATCTTTCCCACCTGCGTTTCTCTACTAAAGTCACATTTGAATCACTATGCTCTTAAGGGAGTAATGTGGCATACTGTAGGAAGATTGCTTAATCTCTACATGCTATAATACGCTGATTTAGAAGTTGTATACACTGAGTTGGTAACCATCACAGTTCAACAATTTACACATTGTGATCCCATGAAATCCCACGTCTAAAGAAATCTTGTGAAAGTTGTAGCATGTAACTGCAGAGTATTTCATGTTGTTTCCTTATGTCCATCTTCCCCTGTCGTATGCCTAACAGGGGAAGTTTTTGGTATTTTAGAACTTGGAACTAAGAATGCCATAGATGCTACTTATGGTTATTCCCTACCAAATATTTCTTTTCAAATTGAATTCCTTTCAGATCTTAAAGAGAATAAAGGTCATTTGCATGTTATTTGAAGTCTTTCCAAAGAATGGTGTAGTGGAGCTGGGCGTGGTGGCGCACGCCTGTAATCCCAGCACTTCAGAGGCTGAGGCAGGAGGATCAGTGTGACTTCGAGATGAGCCTGGCCTACAAAAGTGAGTTTAAGGCCAGCCTGAACTGCATAGTGAGACCCTGTCTCAAAAAGAGAGAAAAAAAGAAAAAGAAAAAGAATGGTGTAATGTTGATAGGACAACATATTGACAAATATGTCTATTTTATAGTCATATCATTTGCAACCATTCCTTAGTCTCAGAACACTTTGTTCAAATATTTTTCAGATTTGCTGTATTAGTATGATCATGCAATAGAAAAAAATTGGGTTTGGGGTCAAACTTGGATGTCAATGTGAACTGTTCAAGTATAATTAGAAAAATTGCAGTAATTATCATGCATTGAAATTTTGCTCTGATTGTACAACTAACACATAGTTGCTGCAAAAGAAATCCAGACGGCTTTGAATTAAAAATATAAAAATAAAAACTACTTATATCTCATCATATAAAAGTTGCTGCTATAAAATATTGGTTTGTTCACTTAGGTGTATACAGATTTTATGATACAGCTGATGTTTAAACTCATGGACACTGTTAATATTAAGTAATGAAATATAATCAAAGCCCCCAGAATGATAGCAGGTAAACAGTAGGCTTTCAATAAATATAGCTATAACTTGTCAGTGTAATTTTGCATTCATATGTCATTTTACTCCCTATGCAATCACCATAATATGTAAATGATATAAATGAAAACAGCAATGTTAGTAATATTGTTCTCTAGATGATTCTTCTTAAAAATAGATATTTCCAATCTGTGAATCTCAAAGGATTTTCAATGTAGTGTACTTGAGTAGGGATAAAGCCTTTTTTATGTGTCAGTATTTCAACACAAATACCTCATGCGCAATCAGATTTGAGAACGTCTGCTTTAGAAACATTCAATAAACATTTAAAAAGCATTGTGTTTCTTTCTTTCTTTCTTTCTTTCTTTCTTTTTGTATTTTAGGAAAGGATCTACAGAGTGTTCAGGGGCTCACTACTAGATTGAACTCATAGAGATCCTCCTGTTTACAGCCTCCTAAGATCTGGCATTGCAGGTGTGTGTCACCATGGCCAGTCGCAATTGACATCTCAGCATGCCCCATGGGCAAGGCTAGCATGGCACGCTGGAGATTGAGGCCCCAGTCCCTGTGCCTGCTTGTACACACTTCAATCCACAAAGCCATTTGACCACCCCTTAAAGTCATTTTATAAGCTTTCTCCTTAAAGCCATGATTGAAACTGAAACCTTTAACATCTATAGATGTTGATGGGCAGAACCACTGTAATTTTGATATATATCTTTGAAAATCTTGTATCTGTATTTTATGGCTTTTTGTTATGTACCATATTGTTGTGTATACTCTGATGACTTCTACCTACTTGATGTTCTGAATTCAGGGTCTCTATTTGTCTCATGAAGAGAGCAAATTTGAGCTGGCCATGATGGCGCACATGCCTGTAATCCCAGAACTTGGGAGGCTAAGGCAGGAGGATCAGTGTCAGTTTGACAGCAGCCTGGGCTACAAAAGTGAGTTCAAGGCTAGCATGAACTGCATAGTGAGACCCTGTCTAAAAAAGACGAGAGAGAGAGAGAGAGAGAGAGACAGAGAGAGAGAGAGAGAGAGAAACAAATTTGCATTCTGTTTTTATGTATTTTAGAATTATTTAGCAGAATGTGTTGGACCCAGTCTCAGACCAGTTACTGTTATTGATTCATCAAACAATCAATTTCAAGCAACTAATCAATGATACATTTGCTCCTTATCAAAAATCATAGAATGTACTTCTTGTAAGCAGTCTCGACATTCCCATTGCTATTAGAATAACCACTTCTTCCATCTAGTAAAGAATGGTTTTCTCCATTGTTCCCTAGCCTCTCTGGACTCCATGAGTCTCTGGTTGACAATTTTTCTTAATAAAATATAACCCATTGCATTTTTCATGGGACTAAAAATTAGCCTAAACTCTTCCTGATAGTCTTCTGAGTAATTCACTCACAGTAGTTCTTTTATTATTCCCTTTTGCAAGTTCTGAAATGATAAAATATCTAGAACTCCCCATAGAATACAAACTGTTACACTGTGATTGTGGGGCCTCTGGTCTCTGAAGAGACTGCCTAGAATAAAATACACACTATAATACTTATTCGATGTAACCTTTCTCTATACATCAGTTTTCTCATCTGCAAAAAAAAAGAAGAATGAGAATGGAGATATTACCAGTACCCATCCGAGTTTTGCGAGCATTAAATTTCATAATGCTCATAAAGAACTGACTGCAGTGTCTGACACATAATAAGTACTATGAACATGTTGATAAGGGATGATGTCATCACCAGGAATGACAGAAGACTGAGAAATATGCTGATGTCAGAACTGTTCGAGTCAAGAAACCACATGGGTCTGTTCTGACAAATAGAGATCAGAATGTGCAGCAGATACTGAATGAAGCATACCAACATTTTCAATGGTCAAGGGAGGACCTAATAGAAAGGTTAAGGCTGCCTTTATTCATGAAATTCCTACATAAGCATTGCACACACCGATAAGCACAATTACACCTGGCCAGATAAAAGTATGACAATGTGCTGCAATATAATGTCATTGTTTTCACCTCAAGTTAGATGTATTGTGAGAAATTCTTTATCACAGTGATGTTCAGTAGATATTTAAAAAAAATATTGGCCACTCGGGAGGCTGAGGCAGGAGGATTGGTGCGAGTTCGAGACCAACCTGGGCTACAAAAGTGAGCTCAGGACCAGCCTCAACTGCATAGCGAGACCCTGTCTCAAAAACACAAAAAAAATTGGCTTCATCTAGTTGTTTTTTTTATCGTTAATGTAGAAAATTGATACAACAAGGGGCCAGTTACTTTTCTCCATGTGTGAATGAGAAAGACAGTAACAATAACCCCACAGTATCTTCTCTCAAACTGAAGGAACTGAATCAAATGCAACGACTTTAAGGGTTAAGTTGACCATGCAGAATCTCTTTTTAACAGTTCTATGAAATGCTCTGTAAGCAATAGAGTTGGTAACAGTGAATGTCGACCATAAATTCTCTCAAATGCGTCCCTACTCTTTCCACAACACAATATATCTCCAACCCACCTCCTATCCTACCATTAAAACCAACATTGAAAGCTATACTGTAGATATTTAATGAGGCTCTCCAACTGCAAGGGCGATTTTCCCTTCAAGCTGGATCAGAATCAGTAAGAATTTTAGGAGGTACATTTTGTCTTTTCTTTACACAGGGAGAAAAATTTTAAATGGCATTAAAAATTTTAGAAAGTACAATATCAAAGTGTCAGTTTTCTATTTTGCAGAGCTAACTTTTGTAATTCTGACTGCTCATTATTTTTTATGGTACAGTTCCAGAATTACATGCTGCAAAGTATCCTGACCAACTGTACCATCTTTATACTATGCAGTACATCTTATCCTTGCTTTGTTCCTATACTAATAAACTGGGTTGTACTAGATTATGATGCTCACATCTCACCAGGTAAAGTAATTGGTAATATTGCAGCCCCATTAATAATTTATAATCATCCTACTTCTTTTCCACTCTTTTCCTTACTGCTGCCAGTATATACTATAAATACTTTCTTTGAGATTGTAGTTATCCTATTTCCTCACCATGAAATACACTTACTCCTCCTCACTGCCTCTTCATGTACTGTGCATTTTTCAGCATTTAGATTAACTTGTACCTCACTAATTAACCTTCTATGCTGCACACAATGCATCGTTATTAATCTCTAAGTATTCTTGATATTGATATTTCAACTGACAAAAAATCATCACTAAACTGCAATTTTATTACGAACATATATACTTATAGTTATAGCTATAGTTGTGTATACATTTAATTCTGATCTTCGTAGCAAGTGATAAAGGTAGTCCAATAGCAAAAGTTTGTATTGGGTACTTCTTTTGCGTTTTCCAAAGTATTGAGCTGGAAGGATCTGTAAATTTCACGTATAAATCTTTGTATCATCCTTTGTTTATGGTTATATTACCTTTTTGGTACTTACTGTGTAGCCTGATTTCTTTCTTTAATAAATATGTAATTGTTCATTTTCATTTTTTTCTAAAAAGAAAAGCATATGCAAAGAAAGTATAATACAACACTTAAGACAAATCCAATTTAAAAAATGGACAAATAATAAAAATGAAAAAACATAATTTTCTAATATTTCCCATTATCAGTTTTCATAGCGTACAGTTGGTTCTAGACCACACTTACTAATCTGGTTGTTTAAACTAATTGTAACCATACTGTAGTTCTTGTTAGGCTTACAAACTGAAAATTAGAGAGATTACCTAACACGTATTAGGAACCCTTAAGAATCCAAACATAGAATATATATTTATTTTTTCCTACAATACTATAAGGTGTATTTTAATTGAATTTTACAAAAAACACAATTAGGACTTAGGAAGATTAAGTAATTCATTCTTCTTTGCAGTAATTACATTAAAAAGCCACAATACAAAAGGAGGTTTGGGTTCATTTTAGTGCTCATATTTACTGCTGTTGTTCCATGTGATCTCTGTTTCTCTGGGTTTTCTTAGGGCCTAAGTAGAAGACTGTATTTTATATCTGGTAATGGTTGGGAAAGTCAGAATCTTATATAATCATACATGATCCCAATTTATTCATTAACATAAGTAACATTTACTCTTTGCAAAGTATCACTGAATGGCATAAATGTTACAGATTTTGAAACAAGATATACACATTAAGAGTTTCTGCCTATCCTAGTAGCTATGTGGCAATCAACATATATTTAACCTTTTTGGCCTCAGTATATACTTTTTTTCACTTCAAAAATGACGTAATTCAACTAAATGATCTCTAAGGTTTCTTCTAAATTCAATAGTTGATGAAATAAATATAAAAATTATTACTCCAAAAGCGCTACTCAAGGATCTGCAATTAAGCCAAATAAAGAAAAAATCTAGGTCAATACATTTTAAGTATGGGAATTAAATAAAATTTGATGACGCAGCACTCAAAGACAATGTATCGCTACAAATTAATACAAAAATCAGTATGAATGGTAGTGTTTCCAAGCTAAAAGTGGGACATATCTCATTATAATGTCATCAAAACAAATTTCATAGTAGGAAGGCAAGAAATGTTTTAAGAATAGACATTTACATCTTAAATAAAACTATGGTATGAAACGTAAAATATTTTTACACCAGAGAGGTTTGAGCTGAGAAACCTTTGCAAATAAGATATTAGTATATGATATGAACTCGTCTCTTGTTTACCACAGCATCCCAATTCAAGAAAAATACTGCTTCTAAATGTCCCTGTGTTGATGCTGCCCATTGTATGAGATTATCTTGTGTGAGCATTTGTATTCTAAAGCTTCTGAGGACAAAACTCTTCAGAAAGGCAAAAGAATTTATAGTCAGATATGTCCAGATGCCTTAAAATATAATTTAGCATGACAGGTTTTGTAGCTTGAAACCTTTGTTAAATCTAAATCACACAGCTTTCTTAGTAATAAAAATACTATTAAGTCACAATGACTTGTTAAACACTGACCTAATATTTGATGCAACTGAAAGGAAGATTAAAGCTACCTGGATAGGAAGAATAACTCTACCTGAGTATATTTGATTTATGATTCATTATGAGTTGCTACCACCACCCAATATCCCTCAAGGGATCTCAGGTTGAAATTGTTGTGCAACAGAACATTTTTATTGAGCAGTGCGAAAAGTGACTATTATCTGGTATGCAAAGTCATACAGGAACAGAACCAAGCCATCACCAACAATGAAAAATACTTTTACTGCTCTGATATGGTGCTTTTTCATTTAAATTCAATGTTTCAATGTGTTTAACAGTATGTATATGAGTTAATATATGTTTGCAATATAAAAAAAGAAGGCTGAAAAAGCAGGAGGAAGGAAGACAGAAAAATAGAGACAAAGAGAAAGAGATAGAAAAAGGAATCAAAGACTATCATGCATTAGATTGCATTGTGACAGGTCAGCATGTTAAATACATTGTTCAGATTTGGGCACTGTACCTGATATTATCTTTTAATATGCTCAAAAGTCATTTATTTTCATCTCATATATTTTGTTTACTAAAATATACTTCAGGCCAAGAGAAGTAGTTCTGGCCGTCACCTACCGTCTTGCTATAGCTGTTTGAGAGAAGAAAGAGGAAAGTTAGCCAGTATCCTTAGAGCTACATCAACATTCTTTTTTTTTTTTTTTGTCATTTTGAGACAGGGTCTTGTTATGCAGTTCAGGCTGGCCTTGAGCTCACTTTTGTAGCCCAGGCTGGTCTTGAACTCTCACCTATCCTCCTGCCTCAGCCTCCGGAGTTCTGGGATTACAGGCGTGAGCCACCACGCCCGGTGTTTCCTTTCTTTTCTTTTCTTTTTTTTTTTTTTTTTTTTTGCATCAACATTCTTTAGAGTCAAGCATGCCACCAAGAGCCCAACAATCACCATGATGCTAAGCACAGAAGGCAAGGAGGTACTCATAGTGAAGATCAGGGGCCTACCCTGATCCTGCTCAGCTGATGAAATGATGCGCTTCTTCTCTGATTGCAAAATCCAGAATGGCACGTCAGGTATTCATTTCATCTACACCAGAGAAGGTGGACCAAGCGGTGAACCATTTGTTGAATCTGAACCAGATGATAAAATGAAATTGACCCTGAAGAAGGACAGAGAAACCATGGGTCACAGATATGTTGAAGTATTCAAGTCCAATAGTGTTGAAATGGATTGGGTATTGAAGTATACAGGTCCAAATAGTCCTGATACTGCCAATGATAGGTACATCTGACTTAGAGAATTCCAATTTGGCTATAGTAAGGAAGAGTTTGTTCAGTTCTTTTCAGGGTTGGAAACTGTGCCAAGTGGGATGACACTACCAGTGGACTTTCATGGGCAGAACACAGGAGAGGCCTTTGTGCAGTTTGCTTCACAGGATAACTGAAAAAGCCTTAAATAAATACAAGGAAAGAATAGAGCACAGGTACATCAAAATATTTAAGAACAGCAGAGCTGAAGTCTGAACCCACTATGATCCCCCTCAAAAGCTCATGGCTATGCAGCATCCAGGTCCTTATGATAGGCCTACAGCTGGATAAGGACATAATAGCATTGGCAGAAGATCTGGGTTTGAAAGGATGAGGCAGGGTGCCTCATGGAGGATATAGAGACTATGATGACTATAGTGGTTATAATGATGGGTATGGTTTTGGGTCTGATAAGTTTGGAAGAAATGTCAATTACTGTTTCTAGGAATGTCTGATCATAGATATGGAGATGGCGGGCCTAGTTTCCAGAGCAGCATAGGGCACTATATACACATGAGGGGACTACCTTACAGAGCCACTGAGAATGATATTTATAATTTTTTTCTCCCATCTTAACCCCATGAGAGTACACACTGAAATTGGACCCAATGGCGGGATTACTGCTGATGCATATGTTGAATTTGCTACTCATGAAGATGTAGTTGCAGCTATGGCAAAAGATAACAGGAATATGAAACACAGATACATGGAGGTCTTCTTGAATTCTACTGAAAGAACAAGTGGAAGAGCTTATGATCACAGCTATGAGGAACTCTTTTTCAGTTCTACAACAGGGGCGAGTGGTAGTGCTTATGGCAGCCAAATGATGAGACAGATGGTTTTATCTAACCAGTCTAGTTATGGGGATCCTGCTAGCCAGCGGCTAAGCAGTGTTTATGGAGGTGGCTATGGTGGTCAGAGCAGCATGAGTGGATATGACCAAGGTCTGCAGGAAAACTCCAATGACTATCAATCAAACCTTGCTTAAGACACAAAAAGAAAACTAAGCAGCTACTATACAAGTAAAGCTGTGCATTGTGGAGTTGGACAGAATGGGAGGGATGCCTAGTATATCTAGTATGATTGGTAAATGGAAAATATAGTGGATTCTAGTTGCTCTTGTTCAGCCAGCTCCCCTGCCCTCCCTTTCTTCCCCCTTTTTATTTCTCATTTTTTATTTTCCTTTTTTTAAGAAAATTAAAACTAAGTTTATCAGTTTTGCATTACAGGCTTGTGATCATGCTTACTGTAAAGTGGAAATCAAGATTGTTTGAAAACTTAAGTAATATTGAACACTGAAATATCATCTAGGTCGTAATAACAAATTTTAGTATTGACCATAACGTGAAATAATTTTCAGCTTTCAAGTTAGTTAGTTATGTTGCAGGAGTGCACCTAAGCAGTAAGCATATTTAGATTAAAGCAGTTTCACTTAAGTTGTATGTTGCTCTTATACCACAGGACACTGAAAAACTTCAGATGCATTTTGAGAAACATGCTCTTCTGTAAGACTCAAATATAGGAGGTGTGTCTATGATTTAAAGTGAAAATGTTTGGCATATTTGTTAATTCTAGCTTTTTGGTTTAGTATAATGTAAGGTATGTGAGTGTACACTTTATTATTTTTAAGACCTGGAACAATTTTGAGATGTAATACTTTAGGAGTTTAATCATATCAGTTGTATAGAATTCTGAGGCTTTGATTTAAATTTTTCCTTGTATTGTGATTTCCACTTAGATGTATAATACTACATGAAACTCATTAAATAAATCTTCCTTTTAAAAATGGGAAAATCTCTAAAGCACCTGCTTAGGGAAGCTTAGGCGGCTTCAGGGACCGTGGCTCGATCCCCGGCACCACATGCTGTGCCAGCCCTGCCCTGAGGGCAGGCTGAGCCGGCCATAAAAATAAATAAACAAATAAAAACGGGAAAATCAAATAAAATATACTTCAGGCCAAGAAGCAGCTCACAATTCAGTTCTCTTTTTTTTCATTAACCAGTCCACTGTACTGTATATGAATGGAATTTTGGACAATGGACTTTGCAAACAAGTCTGCTAGAAATTTTTGAGAAGGATTACTCTCCCTTAACATCTCTTACCAAGCTTTGATCTATCATGACTCATACCCTGGTACTAAGCACATTTTAACTTTAACAAAATTTAAGAATTTGTTTTGTGCTCCTTCCTGTTTTGAACATTTGCATATAAGGACATGATGCTTGCAAGTTTTCTTAGCTTCCTAGTGTTCATGAAATAATGTCAAAAATAATTCCACAAAAGTCCACTCAGAATGCTGACATCATCAGTTTGTTGAATTAATCTTAGCATCAACTACTTGATGATTCCTCTTTGGAATAACATTAAATATTTTTTAATATTCAAGCCATTGTTAGATTTCTATTATTTGTATTCATTAATATTATCTCTGAGACAGGAACAAATCTAGAAATTTACCTATTTTCTGAGTGGATGGAGTGAAATAAAATGAACAATATCTCTTTTGTTTAAGGGTCCGTAGATTTCTTCACCTTCAATATGTTTCCATTCTTTATCATGTTGTTCCAACATTTTCTTAAAAAACTTAATTTATTTATTTGGTACAAAGTTTCATTACACAGCTTGAACTCATAATGATCCTGCTGTCTTAGCCTCCCAAGCTCTCAGATTATAGAAATGTAAAGTTATGCAAAGAAGGGAGTTGTAAAAGAGAGAGAAAGGGAGAGGGAGAGAGGGGGAGAGAGAGAGAGGGCTAAGGGCTTTTTAGAAGGGGGCAGGAGTGTGTGTTGTTGGGTATGACTAGGATAGCCATGAGATCAGTCCTTAGACTAGACATGCGTAACTAACAGTTTGTGAGGTTGGTGGTCTCAGTTAGGAATGTTCCTGGGGGTAAGGAGGGCTGACAGGCTGATTTCTTAGGTCTATGTAGAAGCTAGTCCAATCTCACAAAACTATATCTGTTAATCTGAGCAACATATTTGATAATAAAAATAGGTAATATATCAACCATTATTAATCATCCATTCTTCTTTAGAAAATCTTTAACATATATATTGCTGTATATTACACTGTTATTATTTCTTATTTTCTGCTTGCTTTGGTCTTTTACTTTTCAAAATGATATAATAAAATCAAATTTAATAAAAATATAGTACTCTACATGAACTGATTGAGGAGGATTTCAGAAAATATAAAGATATTCCTTACCCCTGGATACAAAGAAACAAATTTGTGGAAACTTTTTGATTTTTTTTTTAATTTACTTATGCATGTCTGATGTGTTAGTATGTGTTCTATTTGGAGAAATTCCTATTTACTTCTAACAAGAATATTTATTCTGATATTCTTAGATGGAACACCTTAACATGTATTATTTCAACTTATTTGAAGCTTTGATTCGACTCTATTGCTTCTTTGTTGACTTTTTGTCTAGTTAATCTCTTTGTTATAGTAAGTTATTGATGTCTCACACTATAAATGTGTTAACCTTTATCTGATATTTTATATCCAGTATTGTTTGTTTGTCAAGTTGGGTGTGCCAGTTTTGGTACATATATTACAACTATCATTACTTACTGTTTAATTGTTCCCTTAACCAATGTAAAGTGACATTCTTTGCTCCTTCTGATCAATTTTATATTAAAATCCATTTTGTTTGTAATTATTATATGTACACCAGCATGTTTCTCAATTTCCATTGCTTGACTATTTTCTACATATATATATATATATATATATATATATATATATATATATATGTCTTTTTTGATTAAATTAGTTCATTGTTTACAGAATATTAGTAGCTTTGTAAAATTTATTCAGCCAGTCTCTATGTGAGTCTTCTGCATTTTCTCCTTCTTTCATGCTCCTGCATTTTTCTTTTCTTATGTCTTGGATTATGCATTCCTGTTCTAGTTGCACCCCATCTTTATTAGTCAGGTGTTTAGAAACCATCTTTCCTCAGTATCATCTTCATCCGTACTTATGGATGCATTTAACATTTCAACCACAGTCATGTTGATTTTTCTATCTTCCTAGCAAAATTCTTTCAAGTTTCTATTCGTTCACTGAACCCCAAACAATGTCCTAGTAGTAATAGATGTTTCAAACTCTCCAGAATTGTATGAGTGTTGGACAATGTATAATCATATGCTCCTTATATAATAAGCTTGGAATTCAACTGTAGTTCCTTAATCTTTTGTTTGAGTCTGAGATGGGCTTACTTTTGAAGAAAAAAAATCACTGCTTATATATTTGGGTAAATTTAACCAATGAAAGGAGTGTGTGTAGGAACATTATCAACAATAATGAAAGGCTTAAAAGATATGTTTCAAAAGTAATTCTCCATTTTTTCTTAGAGTAATTCAGAAACCAACCTTTGAAAATAAGCCGGGTTATTTATAGCTGTTTATACATGCTGAGATACACTGGTAGTATGTTCTTCTTTATGTGATGGAGACCTAATATTTTCAGTCTCTATAACATTTGTATTTGTAGACTATAGCACTGTCATCAAGAAAGACTATTATCCTTTCTTTAAAAAGATTTAAGCCTGTCATCACCTTGGCCTCATTATGGATGACAGTTCATTTGGGAATCTGTTTCCAGAGTAAGAAGGTTTTGTCCAGACAGAAGTGCTGTTTTGATGAGTAATATATTTCAACAATCCACTTACCTGGAGTGACTTCTGCATTCGCACTTCCAGAGATCATCCTTAGCTTTTCACATTGTGTAATTAATGACAATTTTTTAAATCATTCAAAAGAGACATAGCAGGCAATGAATTAAAAACTATAGACAGAAAAAAAATTATAGGCAGATCCAGTGTTTTCACTGAACATTAAAAACATATTGTTTTGGTCATGATAGTAACGATGCCAAGAACAATATGCTTCTGTATTTTGTCTTCAATCCAGGTTACTATAAATACTTCTATATCTTAAATAAACCTTTCTTGAATTTTTGCTGCTCTTGTTGCATTTAATGAAGGAGATCCTTTAACAATTTCCCTCAGTTTGTTCTTTTTATTTAAGATTATAACTGTGTTAGAATGGGATATGCATGACTAGAGAGCAATAATCATCACTGATTTTGAAACTTCAGTTTTTAATTACTTTTAATTTCATCTCCAAGCCATCACTTTATTTGGCCTCTAGTTAGCAATATTATCTAGGGATTTTATACACATAAGGGCTACAATGAACAAAAGGATAATATTACATTAAAAAGAAGATATAACAATCAATGGGCACAGCAAATATATAATGTATGAAGCTACTGCCAGTACAACATAGAATACGACTGTATATTCCAATATTTTATAAGTTGAAGCAACATATTCTAAAATGGTGACAAAACAATAGTGTATTAAATATATAACATTAATATAGGCACCATCTTGATGCAGCATTGCAAAGGCCCTACCTGGGACTCTGCCTGCCACCTCAAGCAGGTCATGAAGAAACTTCAGCCCACATCCATCTCCTGACTCAACAACAGCCTGAGCTCCAGTTCTACCCACCTTCCTGACCTGGGCCTCAGGGCAGCCAGCTAAGAACTCTCTCAGCTGGTGTTTATCCCCTCACTCGACAACTGCCTGAACCTTCACTACACCCACTGGCCCCACATGACCACCAACTGTCCCCACACTGCTGACCACTGTTCTGACCCACAGGGCATCATGGCAGCCAGCTGCCTGAGCTCTGACTTGCAACCAGGCACGTCTGGAGGGGAACAAGCTTAGTGGATCCAGGCTCAAATTTCCCATAGGCATTAACTGCATAAGTCCATCAAAGAAAAGAGATCACTGCTTTAAAAAATGATAAAGACAAGAAGCAAGATCCAACCTCAGGCCCCAAGCCCACCCAAGACAAATACAGCAGACAGTAACATGGAAGAAAACAAAAATCATGCAGAAGAAATCTCTGAATTGGTAGTATCTGAGGTACACTGACAAGTGCAGAAATATATAGAGCAACTCTGATCAGAGATAACATCTGAAGTAAAAACGAAATGCATGAATTAATAGACTCTGAAGAGGAAAAACACCTGCGGAAATGTATAGAAAAAATTGGAGCAGAAATAAACTCTGAAGTTAAAAAAGACCTCTCTAAATTAATAGCATCTAAAATGTGGGAACAACTCCAGAAAGGAAGAGAGGAGAACAGAGCAGAAATAATCTCTGAACTAGCGAGAGAAAGAATAACTTTAATGAAAGACTTCAATACTACTAAAGGAGATATTAATAAAAAGTTAAAGGAGAATAGAAAAATGATGGACTCCATGATTCAACAATATAGAAAAGAAATAGATCACATGGAACAGTTCCAAAGAGAAATACAAGAAAATAAAACTTCAATCACAAGTTAGCAAAGCCGTATGGACTAAAGTGAAGATAGAATCTCAGATCTTGAAAACACAGTTGCAGCTAGTGAAAACGTAAGAACGGATCTCTTAAAAACAACTGGGAAGAAGGAAAAATAATTCAATATCTGCAAGATGATGTGAAAATGAACAATGTGAGATTAATAGGAATTAGCAAAAAGGAAGCAGTCAACACAAATGATATGAAAAGAATATGGGCAAAAGTAATAGCAGAAAACATCCCAAATATGAGAAAACAATCAGACATTCAGGGAACTAAAGAATACTAAAGTCCAAATAACATCAACCTGAATAAAAACACACCCAGACATATAACAATCAAGATCCCAGAAATTCAGTAGAAGAATAACATGCTAAAAACTGCTACAGAAAACAAACAGATCACATATAAATGAAATCCCATCAGAATAACAGCAGATTTCTATTAACAAACCGTGAAATAAAGAAGAGCATGGAGCAGAGTGCTTCAAGTCCTCCATGAAGACAAATCTGAGCCTAGACAGCTATGTGCAGCAAAACTCTCTTTCAGGTACAAAGGAGAATTAAAATGCTTCCATGACAAGGAAAAACTAAAGACTTTCTTGACGTCAAAGCTAACCCTACACAGTATACTAAAAAATGTTTTAGAGAGGGACCAAAACAACTCAGACTCAAGAAATGACAACAGAAAGATCCCACCAAATAGGGTACTCAAATACAGGGAAAAAATGATAAACAGTAGCAAGTAAAAGTCATGTCAATCCTAAGTCAATACATTTCAATTATAACCATTATTGTGAATGGACTCAATTTTCCAATTAAAATAAATAGATTGGCAGAGTAGATAAGGAAGCAAAATCCAACCGTAGAATGTATACATGAAACACACTTAACTCATGAAGAAACTCATACGCTAAAAGTAAAAGGTTGTAAAACAATACTACATGATTCAGCACCTCAAAAAAAAAAAAAAAAAAAAAAAAAAAAAAAAAAAAAAAAAAAAAAAAAAAAAAAAAAGCAGGTGTAGCAATGCTGTTTGCAGACAGTCTAAACAGCAAGTCAAGATTAGTCAAATGAAATAAAGAAGGCCACTACCTATTAGTTAGGGGAAAAATTCAAGAGGAAGAGATAACACTCATAAGTATGCATAACCCAACATGGGAGCACCAAGTTATATAAGGCAAACCTCACTGGACGTAAAAAATCTAATATCTAGTACCAGAATCTTAACAGGAGACATTAACAGCCCCTTATCCAAAAAAATAGGTCAAGCACACAAAAAATTAGCAAAGAAGCAGCAGAACTGAACCAGACCTTGGAACAACTGGAATTAGTGGACATACGCAGAGTGTTCCACACAACCACTTCACAGTACACCTTTTCTTCAATTGCACATGGGACATTTTCTAAAATAGACTACATATTAGTATATAGATCATGTTTAAGTATATGAAATAAAACAGAAATTATCCCATGTTTATTATATAACCACAGTGCAATGAAACTGGAAAGAAATGGCAAAGGAAATCACAAGAACCCCAGAAATACATGGAAATTAAACAACGCTCTTCCAAGCAACCAATGGGTTACAGACGAAATTAAACAATGAATTAAACAATATCTTGAATATAACGAAAATTCAAACACAACCTAACGGAATTTATGGGATGCAATGAAACCAGTTCTTAGAGGGAAATTTATAGCTCTGAACTCACACATTAAGAAAACAGAAGAACAACAAATGAATACACAAATGGAGCATCTTAATAGACTAGAAATAGAAAAGGAAACAAAATCCAAAGGCCAAAGAGTGGAGGAAATTATAAAGATTAGAGCAGAAATTAATTCATTTGAGACAAAGAAAACAATATAAAAAATTAATGAATGAAAAAGCTGGTTCTTTGAAAGATTAAATAAAATTGAAAAGCTCCTAATTAACCTCATCAAAAAGAGCAAAGAAAGGACTCAAATTCAAGAAATAAGGAATGAAAATTGTGAAATTACTACAGATTCAGCAGAGATACAGAGGATCATAAATAGCTACTTTGAGACTCTTTACTCTCACAGAATTGAAGACACAGATGGACAGGTTCCTAGAAAAGTACAAATTACCCAAACTCAGTCAAGAAGATAGAAGAACTCTCAATAACCCAATAAGAGCCAATGAAATAAGAAATGTAATAACAAGCCTACCAACAAAGAAAAGTCAGAGACCTGATAGATTTACCACTGAATTCTACAAGAAATTTGTAGAAAACATAATCCCAACACTCCTCAAACTCATCAGTGACATTGAAAAGGAAGTAATCCTTCCAAAATCACTCTTCAGTGAAATAGAAAAGGAAGCAGTCCTTCCAAAATCATTCCTAGAGGCCAATATTACACCGATACCAAACCAGAGAGAGATGCAACTAGAAAAGAAAACTACAGGCTTATTTCTCTCATGAACATAGATGCAGAAATGCTCAATAAAATACTCAGTGCTAGAATACAACAAATCATCACGAAGATTATACACCATGACCAGGCAGGATTCATCCCAGGGATGCAAGGATGGTTCAGCATACACAAATCTATAAATGCAATACACTATATCAATAGTGCCCAGACCAAAAATCGCAGGATCATCTAAGTTAATGCCAAAAAGAACTTTGAAAAAGACCAACACTCATTCATGTTCAAAATCCTATAGAAAATTGGAATAGAGGGCCTCTACTTCAACTTCATAAAAGCCATCTACAACAATCCAACAGCTAACATAGTTCTAAATAGGGAAAAAACTGCAGTCTTTTAGTCTCAAGTCTGGCACAAGAAAAGGATGTCCTCTATCACCACTCCTATTCAATATACTTCTGGAATCATCAGTTATTGCCATTAGACAAGAAAGAAAAATAAAAGCAATAAGAATAGGTAAAGAATAACTAAAACTATCACTATTCGCAGATGACATGATAGTCTACTTGCAAGACTCCAAAAACTCAGAGAAGCTACTAGAACTATGACATAAATTCAGTAGCATAGCAACTTAGGAAGTCAACACACAAAAGACAATATCATTCCTCTACACAGATAACAAACACACTCAGAGAAAAATTAGAGAGAAAATACCTTTTATGATAGCACCAAAGAAAATGAAATAATTAGGAATTAACCTAAATACAGAAGTAAAGGAGATATTCAAAGAGAACTACAGTACTCTGAAGAAAGAGATCCTAGAGGATTTAAGAAAATGGAAAGATATTCCATGCTCGTGGATAGGAAGAACCAACCTTGTGATGATGGCCATACTTCCTAAATTGTTATACAGATTTAATGCAATTCGTATCAATGCACTATCAACATACCTCACAGACCTGGAGAAATCATTCCTAAAATTTATATGGAAACAAAATGACCTAGAACTGCAGACAATTCAGGGCAACAAATGTAGGACAGGGGGCATTACAATTCCTGACCTAAAGTTATACTACAAAGCTACAGTAATAAAATCAGCATGGTATTGTAAAAAAATAGACCTGAGGATCAATGAATAGATTAAAAGATGCAGGACCAAATAAAAACACACTCAGTCACCTTATCTTCGACAAAGTGGCCAAACACACTTAGTAGATGAAAGATAGCTTCTTTCACAATGGTGCTGGAAAAACTGGCTCTCTACATGCCGAAAACTTAAACTTGATCCAAGTCTATCACCATGCACTGAAATAAAGTCGAAATGGATTAATGATCTAAATATTAAAATTGAAACACTAAATCTCCTGGAAGAGAAAGTGAGAGGAAATCTTGAAGACATTGGAGTAGGCACAAAGTTCATGGACAAAAATCCAAATGGACGTTTAACACTTGAAAGCATCAACAAATGGGACCTCCTCCGGCTAAGAAGTTTTTGGATGTCAAAGGAAATTACCAACAGAGTGAAAAGACAGACGAGAAATTTCAAAATGATTATAGTTACTAAGTATTCAGACAAAGGTCTTCTATCTATAATTTACAAAGAACTAAAAACCTGTAGGGTTCCAAAATTCAAAGATACAATCCAGAAATGAGCATCTCAGATGAACATACACTTCTCAAAGAAATTCACAAGCCTGTAAATAAATGGAGAAATGCTCCACATCGCTAGCCATGTGTGAAATGCAAATCAAAACAACACTTAGATACCATCTCACCCCAGTAAGGATGGCTATCATAAAGAAATCAACCAGCAACAAACGCTGGAGAGGATGTGGGGAAAAAGGAACCCTTGTCCACTGCTGGTGGGAATGCAGATTGGTGCAACCATTATGGAAAGCAGTGTGGAGGATCCTTACAAAACTAAAATTGGAAGTTCCGTTCAATCCAGCTATCCCCCTACTGGGAATTTTCCCAGAAAAACTGAAAACATCATACCATAGCGATATCTGTGCACCTATGTTTATAGCAGCCCAATTTGTAATAGCCAAATCTTGGAAACAACCAAAATGCCCATCATTTGAAGAAGGGTTAAAAAAATGTGGTATTTTTATACAATGGAATACTACTCAAGCATAAAGAATGATAAGTTTGAAGACTTCATATATAAATGGATGTATTTTGAACATATACTCATTAGTGAAATAAGCCAGACCTATATGTGTAAATATCGTATAGTCTCCCTAATATAAGAAATTTAAAGAAGAAAACAAGAACTTAAGGGCAAAACACAGCTGGATGTGATAGAGATTAAACAACGCAGTGACTGGAAGCACACAAAGCAGAAAACATATCAATAGCAAAACTATACACTTATGTACACGGGATGAATCAGATATTGGTCTCAAGAACCTTCAAAAGGTTCAGCGTATTGACTATAGCAAAATGTAACGCTAAAACCATGTTTGCAATACATGTCACTCTTGTCTTTTTGATATGTACTCCTCCTGGTGTAAACTCAGTTACTGTCATTCTCTCAAGAGTAGTACTTGAAAATAAGAGGCTGGGCCAAAAACCATATTCTTGACAGGCTACAGTTTTGTATTTCCTTGAATGTCCAAATATCTGTGTCAAAATTGTGTAACTGCTTATATCACATTGTATGGAAAGTTATTAGAATATCAATGATGGTCAGAAAATATCATTTACAAGCTAACTCAAAGATATTTGATACTCAGAAAGCCAGTGATGATAATCCCAGTACCTATGTTATAGAGTAATAGTATCACAAAGCTCTTCTGCTGGAGGGTTGAGAATGTAAGTTAACAGACCGACAATTGGAGAAAAAGAAGGGCTATAAGGATAGCCAATATTTTGGACCTAGCCCTTCAAGGTCAATAAAGACCCAGGATATAAGAGAACCTGTGCTGTAATATCCTATAACTCAGAGGTGTCCCAAATTTCCTGGTCAAGGAGATTATGGGACTTTAGAGGAAAGGGATGAATGAACTGCAGTGCGTCTAAGGAGAGTCACCCAGAGAAAAACATTCTCTCAGGCTTTCACAGAAAGCAAAATGGCCAAGCATTGGCCGTGACTCGTCCCGAAGGCTAACACTAACAACAGTTCTACAAAGTACTGTCTATGGTCTCAACTTTAATCCTGAGGGGATTTGGCACATACATTTGGAAGATACAAAAAAAAAAAAAATGAATGTTTTGTTATACAGGTCTTGCTTTGACTTGCCCTTGACCACCCAGGAAGAAAAAAAAATCCTTAATTACAATGCATGGAACGCAGAGCTAGAATGGTGAGATGAGCTTTAGGAGGCTTAGATTCAATAGCCTCCAACATCACAAGCTTCACTGGTGGCACACTGCAATTGCAAAACCTTTGACTGTGTATGTATCTGCTTCCTCTTAGTCCAAAGAGAAGTATATTCTTTCCTTATTTTTTTTCTTTTTTGCTTTCTTTCTTTTTTCTATGCAACATCAATAGGGAGTCGGGTCATGCCCAAACACTGCACTCTATAGAATGATTGTGAGGACAATATGCAATATGTCAACTTTCAAAGAAAAGAAGGGGGAGAAGAAAAAAAAAAGTAATGTGGATTTAGAAAGGTTAATGTTTAATTGTTTGATCAATCTTATATACCTATATGTATTAATCTAAACTGATCTGATGATGAAAATATGTAATATAACCATTGTTAAATTTAAACAATAAAAAAATTG